>JAEQBH010001331.1:0-139588 GCA_016808115.1 Tetrastigma voinierianum | reverse complement strand
AAAAGGAAAACCTTGGGAAGCCCTAATTTAATAAGTTTCCATTCTATTAATACTTGACTAACTGGAAAAGACATTGACTTAACAAATAAACAACATAGTTTACTCGTAATATAATAACCTAGTAGTTTAATAAATACTTACACATATTGTCTTATGTAACAATAATATTAAATTCGAAATTTCTTTTCCTATAAATATATATATATATATATATATATATATATATATATATATATATATATATATATATTAAAAAACTTAATTCGAAAAAAAGAAAGTAGCATAGTATCCTTGTAGGTTGCTATTGGCCTATAATGTAACAATTTAACTAATACTTACACATATTATCTTATGTGACAACAATATAAAAATTCTTAATTCACGTCATCTAGATTGAATTAGAATCCTACTCAAAAAACTACAAAAAATAAATAATTAATCAAACCTCATAAATAACCTTAAGGCTTTCCTCAGAAGACAATAGCTACTTTCATGTAATAATTTCTACAAACGCTTCAACATTTATTGTAAGTTCCACTAATTCAGACACTCTTGCTATTAAGTAAACATTGAAACTAAAGTGAACCCATAGTCTAAGAATTTAATAATATCTACATTATATATATATATATATATATATATATATATATATATATATATATATATTCCCCAATTTACATCACACACTCATCAATCAATTGATTACCACTCAGTTAACTTAAGAAAAAAAAACCCTAAAATATAAGCATTAGGATATCCTCACAACTCAATCGCAACCTACAAACCAATCACTGGTAACAGTAACACACTTCAAAAATCTTCATGTACAATCAATCCAAACGATTTTGGCACATGGGTAAACATCAAAAACCAGTTTGCTTCACAATATCCATAGTAAAACTTAACCTTAAAAATTTTGCAATAACAATCATAAACATGATTTTTTTTATGAGATAAGCATCATATAAGCATTCAAAAAAGCAAATAGGAAGCAAATTCAATAGAAATTAAAAAAAGTTTCCAGATACTTTATCCCCATTCCTAAACATTATAAATAGGGTTAATTTCACTCACCTCTCTCAAGACTTTTGCTAAATATACCAAACTAACATTGGTTTAAAAATTCATCAAAACCTTTCTTATTTTCAGTTAAGGGGAAGTGAATAAAAACAACAAATGATTGATAGGATAGTATCTTGAGTTAGGTCTATTTTAGTAAAAACCTGAAATCATCATAAATCCTAATTCTAAATTCCAATGTATGGAAAACCAATTGATAAATACATGACATCAGTATTCAAATAAAGCACACATCAATCAGATTCAAACAAGATTTACCAGAGGCCTTTTTGACTTACCAAGTGAATAAAGAACGAACTTTCCTTAAAATTGACCATTGCGAAACTTTTTAATCAACGGAATATTAACAATAAAACAGCAAACTACAATCATTCAATAACGGAAAACATGGCGCCATTCAAAAGATTCCGAAAATTTTACATCAAACGAGAAGGGGAAAAAAACCAGTTTTGAGATGTTGAGAGAAAATAAAAAAACAAAAACACAGAATATGAGAGTAAGATCTGGTAGCTAAGCTATGAATAAAAAGATAAGTAAAGGAGTGACAACCTGAAAGCGAAGAACAAGATGTGGGTTAGAGCTAGGGTTAGGGCTAGGGTTTCCCCAAACTCCTCGGATCTGTACTCAGTGAAGAGGAGTTAAGGCAATGTTGGTAGAGAGAGAGAGACAAATAAATTGTGAGCGAGGTATTTATAGTCACCAATTCTTCCTTCCAAATTTTGCCCCCAACTTTTGTTTTATTTACTGTTTTGTACTTCAATACGACACCGTTTCACCTCTTAAAACTGGTGGGTTTTTTTTTTTTTTTTTTTTTTTACAATTTACAAATTATAATTATATACGAATTGTGAAATACGTGGCAATCTTTAATTTAACAAATATATAATTTATTTGGATACGTTTCTTAATTTCTGTTTTAAAATAATAACTTACAATGTTTCGAAAAATAGAAACTTACAAAAACAAGGCCTCAATTCTTTTAAAGTTACCTTAAAATGACAATAATTAAAAAAATAGAGTAATTAAAAATATTTAGGCCCCGTTTAGTACACGAAATTTTTTAACTCTATCCAAAATTCAAAATATGAAAATTTTCAATGTATTCTAATATTTAATTTCATTTTCGTAAAATACGCTTCGCATCAATTTAAATAAAATAAAGCATCAAAGTTAAAAATCCGTTCAGAAACCATTTTCAAATGCACGAAAATAATGAACGCGTTTAAAATGCACGCGAGCAATCTTATTATTCATAATCCCGTGGTTTTCGCGGAAACCACGAAGTAAAACTGTGCCAAGACAGCTTATAAGAAAAGGTTAAAATGTACCACAATCTCACGCTTTCGCTTTTATCCCAATCACAAAATCCCGCTGCTGATTTAATTCGAAATGCTAAAATAACATAACCGTTTTCGATTCATATATAAATGTCAAAATAGTAAACGTGTTTTCCTAAATATTGGTCCGATTGCACCAAACGCATTTTCCTGCTTTCAAAAAAAGCTCGATGTAGAATTATTTTAAATAATGCTTTTAATGAAATTGTTTTTTCCATAAATATTTTTAATAAAATACATTATTTTGGGATTTTAAAATATTTCCTAAATTGCCGTTTGACTTATAAAAAAAATTCATGAGATAAGACGGGAGGTTTGCTCATCGCTCGAATTATCAGTTAACAAAATACGAATATTATGTAATAAATAACGAAAAAAACAATATTTTCTAAAATTTATCAAATATAAAAAAATGTGTCCTAAAATCAATCTTAAAACAAACTTTAAACTAAATCAAATCCAAATTAATTTGTTTGCATAAACTAAATTTTGATAAATAATAAATTTTAATCTATGTACATAAATAAACTTGTGAATGAACAAATTACTAAGATGTATTGTAAAGCTAATTGATGTAATAAAATAATAATAATAACAATAATATAAGTATATTGTCATGACCAACTTATTTTGATATTCAATTTATATAATGACCCGGGATTTGGTATATTATATTAAATGTTTATATTAAATTAAAATTTCAATCAGGTAGATGTCTTAAAGTGGAACACAAATAAAAAGAGTCCATTTTGGTTGTAACTATACTCAAAATGTCTATAGCGACATTTTCTTTATAAGTGTTTTTAGAAAAAATAGTTACATAAATTGGATTAAATTAAAAAAATTAAAAAAAAAATACTTATAACACTAACATCTTATAAAAGCAATCTTCAAAATGTCACAATTTCGAAAAATAATACCCTTAAAATGTTAAGATAAATCTCTTATATGATAACTAAAATCCTCATGTGCGTTTTGTTTCGTCCCTCATATTTGTTAACATTGTAGCTTCTTATTATATCTTTTTAATATTGCAAATAAGTGTTAGGCGGGACAAAAGAAAAAATCAGATTTAATTCTCCATAAAAACATATTATTATAATGTTTTAATGCCAAAGTGAACATATATAAAAAAAACACTTTTATTTTTGTCCATTTTTAACCGTTAGCCCAATTAATTATAAAGTGTTCTACACAAAAATAATACAAATAATTTTTCCATATGAAACTTGATTTTTGATATATTTAAAAGTGTTTCTTTAATTTTGCCAATCTTCTAATATTTTTACACAAACGCTTTCTAAAATTACAATCAAATAGAGTTTTCATCCATTCACAATTAGAAATATTTAAAATAGTAAAGAAAACATGTAATCATAATCAAATCTAAACTTAGAATTCTTATTACAATAAAACTAGAAGTCAGAATCCTTTCCTTAAAATAAATTTCCTTTTTTGGAAAGGCGGCGGCCAGAAGTTAAATAACTGACGTGGCGTAATCTGACTGGTTGACAGGCAGTGAAGACGAAACGGCTGATAAACATAATAGAAAATAATTAGTGATTAATTACGTAATTAAATATAATTGAAAAAAAATTCAATCACTTCCCCCACCTTTTAATCAGTCGACTCATTCTCTCAATCTCCATTACTTCTGAAATTTTCTGAATTTACGAGAAAAATAATAACTATGTCTCTTATTTTTAGTTTTTTTTTTTCTGGTTTACTTAATCAATCTTCTGTGGTTTCATTATTTTTCAAGTCTGTTTGTTTCCCGGGAAACCGTGAGTGAGAAATTTCATGCACGGTGTGAAAATATATTTTTCTATGCAAATGAAGTGGTCCTGGTATACCTTTCATGTTTCTACAGTCTCCGCTTTGCTGAAACAGACTAGACGCTCTTCTTCTCTCTTCTTCATGAAGTACTAACAACGTGAGAAAAAGTAAAATTAACATATTATCTGAGTAGATTTCATAAATTATTTTTTTGAATAAAAATAGATGCTTTTGTCACCAAAAACATATTTGTCCATGAATTAGAACATGAAATTTTCCATCACCTGGCAAAGCAAAATGGGCCATTACTATTATCTTTTTCTTTTTCTTTTTCTTTTTCTGAAATTAAACCCTTTTTTAATGACAAGATCAAATATTTTTTTGCATGATTTGTGAAATGGGTTTTGATTTGGAAGCTTTGAATCGATAATATCTGTATTTTTGTTATAATATTAATTGGAGCTTATTTTCCTACGATTTCATTGTAATTTTCTTTTCTTTTTTCGTTTTTTTGATATATTGACAGTAAGAATGGATTGTAATTTGTAAGTCATTCTAATATTAAAGTCGATTTAGTTTCTGTATGATGTTTTTTTTTTAATTATTTTTCGGGTTTTTTAAGGTTTGTTTGTTCATGATTAAAGGGCTTCAAAGCAGCAAGGGGAAGAGTTTCTTCACAACATATGATCAAGTTTATGAAGTTTTTGATGATATGGGATTGAAAGAAAACCTTAATATTCATATGGTATAAACCTCGAGTCTTTATATTCTAATTTAGAATTAAAATCCTAGTGGTCAGGTGCACAAATGCTCTCGGGTTTTACGAATATGTCCTATTTTGCCGCTGAATTTTATTTTGGTTACTAAGATACCTTTGATGTCTATTTATAATCGGGCCTACGCCTCACAATAGAAAAGTACAAAGTGATAAGATGCATAACGCCTTACGACTTATATCAGGCGCTCATTTAAATTTCTTCGAGTTTTTTTTTTTTTTCAATCAATAGTCATCTCTCGACTTATTATACCATTTTATGTCTTTAGCTGTTACGACTTACGTGAACTGACAAACATAAGATATCCACGTTAAGACTGCATTCGCCCATCAACGCAAGTCCGTGAAGGCAAAGGCATAAATGAGCTAAGACATTAAACGTCAAGGGCACTTATTGATAAAAAAAAAAACTTAATTAGGGACTAAATTAGACATACAGTTATAAGTCAAAGGCATTTCTACACCTTATCCCAAAGTACAAACACCCGAGAGTTTTCAATGTAATGCGACTTTTACAATGGATGGCATGGCTCCTGCCACAAGAACGCGATATTTCGCTAAAAAACTTATAAAAAGCAATCGTGACAAACGAGTATAAATCATGAGAATTTATGCACCTTATCCCAAAGTACAAATGCCCGAGAATTTTCAGAGTAGTTATGACTTTTTATAACAAGTGGGCATGACTCAGCTACGAAAGTAAACATTAAATATATCTTGGGATCAAAAAAATTTAGGAATAAAGTGGGACATACGTGCAAAACTTTGGGGCATATATACACCTTATCTCGGAAAATTTGATTACTAGACTAAAAACAACGGTCGAATTTTATGTTCTCAGGACTGGAGAAGCCATATGCAATTCAACAAAGGGGAATCGTCCCATTCTCTCAGGGTGTGGGCGTGATTAAGCTCGCCCAGCAGATTGAGAAGGTCATGAGAGCTATTGGTGATTACCTGAACATCAAGATTCATGCTTGTGTTGGTGGGACTGCTATCAGGGAGGATCAGAGAATCCTTTCCGTCGGCGTCCATGTCGTCGTCAAAACTCCACGTCGGGTTTTCGACATGTTGCGGCGGGGGTCTCTTCAGGCTGACTCCATCAAGATGTTTGTTCTAGATGAGGCTGATGAAATGCTCTCTAGGAGCTTTAAGGATCAGGTTTGATTTTATCTGTATCTCTTGCCCATGTTTTCTTTCTTAGAAGATCTAATTTTCCTAAAAGCTCTCGATTATAAGATTCGGGTTTAACATGAATATCATGCTTCTTAACATCCTTTCTCCATATACACGCAAATAGAGTGGTAAACAATCAATTTATCAATGTGTAAATGGGGGGTCAAATACTCAAATTATAGACAATTGGTTCGAACTCATGATCTTCGGCCAAATCAAGCTCCAATATGAGTATCATGCTTCTTAATATCCTCTCTCACGTGTGGCCTTATACTTGCACTCCTGAGAAGCAAACAAACTGGACGCATAATGATTCGCTAAAAACAAACATGTATGAAGAGCTACAAGACGATACTTATATAACCCTTGTGCCAGAATATTTGCCAGAATATTAAATTCGATTCCGGGGTTACCCAATGATCACGAGTTCGAGTCCCTTACCAAAGATTTTAGTTAACTTTAAAAGCCAAAGACACACATAAACTAATATGGACATCCATGATTATAGAAAAGTAAGGATGACATTCGTATTGAACTCAAATCCTACGATCTCCTCGAGTTTATTTAAGAAAATCGGTTGTTTTACAATATTCTCAAGAACTTTTGACTTCTCAACTTGTTTTATTGCCTGAAGATCTATGACATCTTCCAGCTCATACCACAAAAATTCAGGTAGGCGTCTTCTCCGCAACAATGCCCCCTGAAGCTCTCGAAATCACCAAAAATTTAATGAACAAGCCCGTCAGGATTATAGTCAAACGGGAAGAACTAACCCTCGAAGGAAGACGGGAAGCTTGACACTCTCTGCGATCTCTACGAAACCCTAGAAATCAACCAGTGCGTCATTTTCACGAACACCCGGCGGAAGGTCGACTGGCTCACCGACCAGCTCCGCCGCCGCGACCATACCGTCTCCTCCACCCACGGCGACATGGACCAGACCGCCAGAGACCTGATCATGCGAGAATTCTGCTCCCGATCGTTCCGTGTGCTCGTCTCGACCGATCTTTGAGCCCGGGGAATCGACGTCCAGCAGGTGTCTCTTGTTATCAACTACGACTTACCGACACGGCCGGAGAACTACCTTCAGGATCGGAATATAATTTTACATCGGGTGGTATTACGTGTCAACGTATCCTATTCGGGTCTTGTCAATATATAGGTTCGTTAGCTCGAACATGACATGAATAGTAATAATGTCAAAATTAATAAATTCAAACACACAACACGATAAATTTAACCTGTTTATTAATTTAGTCATTTAAATTAATATAAATTAAATTAATTCATCAATATTTAACATAAATAACATATTAAATGAGTTAATATGGGTTATAATTAATTTACATAATAGTTAAGCGAGTCAATTTCGTGTCACATGGATTGACACAAACGTGAACCCGCTATTAAACTGCTTATAACGGCACACGACTGATTCAAGACAATTATACTCAACTAACAAGCAAAAACGTAATGCTCACGTACTCACGCTCATTTGCTACTCAGATTGCTTATATGTTGCTAAGATTCAAAATTCAGATTGGTGCTGTAGCGACTGGGAAATGTCATGCATATCCATTTTTGTTGAGGACAAAATAACAGGTTAGGGATTCATCCTTTGTGGTACGATACAATATATTAAGGGCATATAGGTATTTTTGTAATTTTATCATATTTAAGGTTATTATAAATATCCTCTTATATAACCTCTTTTAAGCATAATAAAATTCAGCCCAATCGCTTTCATTAATGCATTATTACCATCGAATCCGCGTAAAATCCACGCGTTTTCTTCATTTTCTCTACTCCGATTTTATCACTAAATCAAAAACACTATATTTGTGATTCTATCATCAAATATTCTTCTTCTCTGGTGGAAAGATTTTGTTCCCATGAATGGCTTAGTGGGATGAGATTGGGAGTAATCTTCATTCTGGATAAGGTTTATTATCTTATCCCCTCCAAACATGGAGCAAATTTACAGCAAACAGAATAATAAGACACCCAGTAGGTCATCACTGTTCATTGTTGACCAAAAGGAAATGAATGGCATATGTGAATATGATGAAGATATTGGTTGAAAATTTTTGAATATTTTATTGTATGGTGATAAGAAATGGGAAATATTATATTGTTTCCTTTATATCTATCTTGATGGAGCAGCATCAAATATGATCTTATTGATCTATCACAACTTATTAAAAGGGGTTTCCAATCAGCGGGAATATCAGGATTTTGTTGTAGTGAAAAGTTATCTTAGAAGAATCTTCCTTCTAGATGATGCTGCTCCTCTCTGCTCCCCTCTTCTAGGAGTTGAACTTTTTCTTGATTGTTTTGTCTTCAATCTCAATTACTAACAATTCTTATACTACTTTTAGGTAGAATTATTAGTGTGATTAATACAACAATATCCAATGAAATAGTTGAATAAGTACAAAGAAAATCAGAGTTTATCAAGATATCAAGATTTCTAGATAGGAAAACCTTCTTTGGATTTGTGTAAATCTTCGGAATTCATTGATTTTTATCAGGATTGACTTGCTTTGGTTTTGGCCTCCTTCACATAACAGACTTATGGACTTATTGGTAAAGTAGAATCTGTAAATCCAGCGTGGGACGTGAAAGGTTTTGATCCTTTTGTTCCGATAAAAATAGGCTCTCATCATATTGCAGTAAGTACAATGGACATATTAGTAGGCCTATTCCATCTTATTGTCTGCCCGCCACAACGTCCATACAAAGGATTAATACGTATGGGAAATATTTATTCCTAATGATTGATCACACATGGCAAATGGGAAGATTATGATTCTCATATCAGTCACTCAAAATCATTTGGGTGGTGCAAACTGTGGTCACAAGAGGCTTCTTACCCTAGGGCACCACTTGGAAGTCTAGGAAAAAACAGAACCATTTTCTTCGCCGAAAGTAGAAGAAAGGATCAGAACATGCTAATGGCAAAAGTCCTTTAGCTTCCATTAGAGCAACCTGGAAAAGGGATTTCATGGCAGAGAGAAGATGCTTCTCATAAGTGAGGCAAGTGGGGTTTTTTTTTTTTTTTTCTTTTCTGTGCATAATTTTTTTCAAGCAAAGCTGTTAGGAATCAACATGTATGTCAGCACTCCCCTCATTTCCCACTCTAGAAAGGGAAAGTCCACAGCAGATTAAACAATAGCCCACTTCCAAAAAGGGAAAAAAGATTTCCATACCTTTAGCTATACCCACCATTTGTCATCATGGCTGAGCAATCCTTGTTCATGTTATGGAATTGGAATTTTAGGTTTTCCACCATGGATGGCTCCTTAATTCCTAGCTATATATATATATATAGGAAAAGGTGCATAAATGTCGTGGGTTTGACTTTATGCCGTAAGTCTAATTGGAATTTTCGATCCATTCTTGCTTTCGATGTTTAGCGTCATGGCTTTCATCGCTCTATCAAGCCAAACTTACACGGACAAGCAAATAGGCGCTTGAAACGTTGTCAGCGCGACAACTCTCGTCATTCTATCCGTATGCTCACGAGAAAATTAGATATGGATGAGCTACTTGGTGTTAAGTCAAATGTGACTCTACAATCGAAAAACTCATGGGCAAAATTAGACTTACATGTATAAGTCAAGGGCATACTGCCTACTCCATCAAACACAAAAGTTTGTTCTGTTATGATATCTCATTTATTCAGGTTAGCAATACAATCGATAGAAACACAAAATCAAAAGTACTAAAAACTTTAAAAGATGACACAACATTCAGGTTATTAGCAAAAATTCAATGGCTATATATTTCATAATCCAAAATGCTTAATACTCTAAGAGATCCCGCATCTTCAAAGATATTGATGAAAATGATTCGATTTTGACTCTGGTCTGATCAAATCCTCAATATCTAAACTACCAACCTCGAACCCACGGCCAGTTCTAACTCATCGACGACACAAAAACAAAGACAAACTCGGATCGGTGTAGAAAAAACCACTTTATTAGAAGTTCTATTATGATATCTTAATCTTGCTTAACTTCCCCGAATCATTACGCGATATGAGATGAATGCATGATTTGGGTAATGCTAGTGAACCACCATCATGGTTTATGTTTTTACTTTATGCAAACACCATATCTAATAATTATACTATTAATCTTGATTAGGCACAAAATGGAATGTTGGAAAGGTATGACGTTGTATAATTAACTATACCATTTGATGTGATTGGTTTAAACATTGTCAATGATTCTTTGCATTATTATACATTGGATTAATATAAAAGCATATATACTTTGTGCTTCTTTAGTGAGCGCCGTATTATTTCTTTAAGCAGGTTTGTGTCATTGAGGCTCTGTTACACTCTCATTGGCTGATCGACTCATTACAGGTAACTTTTTCTTTTTCCTTTTCTTTTTCTAAAGAGAAGGTGCCTACCATTACAAATAATTCCTTGTTTTTTTTATTCAAATTGATTGATATATAGTAATTAGTAGTAATCTAAGCATCATTGGATGTTCCTGGGCAATGAAATGATTCCATTTTGATTAATCCTAGCTAGTAGCTATTGAGTAAGGCATAAATCAACTCCATTTCAACAGATCATAGGTAAATTTTCTACTTAAACAAACACAATGTTAATGGTATGTAAAACATAAAAGTCCCACTTATAGGATTGAAGTCATATGGCATTTGCATGTATATTGTTTGAGAAATTCAGCTAAACCTTGTTGATGAAGCTGCTGTTGGTGAAGCCACATGAGAGGCATCATCATCTTTATTAGGCTTTTTATGACTCATTGAGGCTTGACTCGATGGTTAAGGGCCGGAAAGTTTCGCATAAGGGGAGCCAGTTCGAAATAATGGGACAGTAAACTAAAAATAAAAGAAAAAACAATAAAAATGACTGGTTTGTAGAGCTTCCTATATATTTGTGTAAGACTTCCAGTTTATTGATCAAGGCATTGTTATATGGAATTATAAGTAGAATATTTTGTGTATAACTGTAGCGTCTGACTACAGACGACCTCGACTAATCTCTACTTAAACTCAAGCTTAATGATCAAATAAACCTCCTCGATAAATTTAAGGGGCTGGGACCATTAGTAATAAAACCAAGCTCCAATGGTATATCATTGGCATATCATCTGTATTTGAAGATACAAAGTAAACTGAAACTATTCTATTCATTGGGATATCATCTGTGAGTATAGTGGGGGCTTTCATTGACAGCAATGGAACAAGCTATTCTGATTAATGTCCAAACGGTCCCCTCATATAAAGCTTGACATTTTTTTTAATTAAAACAAAGATAATCTCTCTCACTTTCTCTCTCTCTCTCTGTGGGTTTTCAAAGTTTTACTATGGAAACCATTTAATGAGGAAGACCAGACAAGAAGATGGGAGAGAGAGAGAAGATTGGGAGGTGAAGGTGATAAAGGAGGAAGAGTGAAGATTGGCTAGATAGAGATTTAGAATTACAAGATGCATTGGTAACAGTAATTGAATAAATGAGTCTGGTTAGATTTGTATGGTAAGAAATCAAAAGATGAGTACTTTTCTCTCTCCCCCCTCTCTCTCTCTCTCTTTCTCCTCAAAATAGTATTAGAATATTAGGGGAGGCCAAGAAAAGTTAAACTCACATTTATTCCAATAGCCATGAATCCTACTCTCCTTTTCCATTCTATATAAAGGGAGCACATCTTCATTCTTCCATACACCAAGCAAAGCCAGTGTTCTAATGAAATGGAACAGTTCAGAGGAGGCCACAAGAGGGTCATGTCTGTCTTCTTCTCCAACAAGTCTATGGAAGTTAAAAAGAAAATGGCACAGGATAGAAGAGAGTGAGCACACATGGTCTTTTCTTGCATGACTCCATGCTTGAAGCTCTGCGTGCTCACTCTCTATCTGTCATCTGTCCTCTCTCTCTCTCTCTCTCCCTCTCTCTCTCTCTCTCTCTCTCTCTCTCTCTCTCTTCCATTACCTGTTTCCTCCATAGCAGGCACCTCAAGTTCTTTCAGAGTACCAACAGGAGGAGGAGCTGCAATATTTCAGAGAGGAGACAGATTGAGTCTCATCTCTTAAGTGCCTGATTACTGGCTGTCTGCTTTCCTGCATGCATATGTGCTTTCATTTTTTTTTAAGTTATTCTAATAAATCATTACACCTGAATCTTGATCACTGATTCTGATGGTACTTGCAGATAATATGAAGTTGAAGTATACATACATATGCCTTTACCAAAGCCAAATCTTCTGGTTTTACTTAAGCTTAGCATTTTTTTCTCTACTAGTGGAAATCAACATCCCACCCTCTTTCTTCTTGATTTCGTTTGTGTTTGCCCCACCAAAAATAGTCTTATGCATAAGAAATCCAGGAGGTTTGTACTAATGAAAAAATGAAGTTTTTCTTTTTTTCTTTTTCTATATCTTTTTTTTTTCTGGGAGGTGGAGTACCCAACAATACGATATAAAGATTCATGAATTGTTTTTTATCCTAATATTTGGTGCTTAAATTTTCCTAGAGATGTTTTAAAACTTGGCTTTGAAGATTATTGTGACACTGCGTTTAATAGAATGTGTAGGATTACTCGTCTGTAGTTTTCTTCTCACCCAAAAAAAAAGATTCGTGAATTGTTGCAGTTTTTAGAGACCCACTTCAGAGTGGGGTTCCTAAAAGTATATGGATGTCTTCTGACTTCTGTTAACAGTATTGTATATCCTCACTGTTTGTAGTCTATGCTGATGATATGGGAAATGACAATTTCATGTGGGCAACTCAAGAAGTGAGAATGTAAGCTCTTGGATCATTTTCTTCTCTTTTCTCTTCTTTTCTTTTCTTTTCTTTTCTTTTCTTTTTCAGTTATATGATTGTGAGTAAACCCTCCAGGATGAATGATCTGGGTTGGGAGTGTATGTTGTTGTATATGTTAATGATAAATTATTATACTGACAATGTGATGAATGACATGCATTTCATCAGATATATTGGTTTGATTCTTCAAATCAGAAATGGGGTACTGCTAAAGGCAATACTGAGGGAGATAGCAAGATTATAGGCTGGGGTTTAGGAATGGAAGATGAGTTACAGAAAAAGTTGAGGGTCAAGATGCCTTTTCCTGATGTTCAGTTCATACTTTTGAAAATCGTTTTCGAAAAACGAATTTGAAAACACTGAGAACACTATTTTTTGCTCTTCTAAAAACTGTTTTTATTCATTTATTTAGTGTTCCCTATGTTTCTCATAACAAAAATAAACGCGAACCAAATGTGTTCTCTCTATTTTCGTTGTTCTACTTAATCTTGGTTTTAGGGTTTGGAAAACTAAAATTGTCTAGCAAGATTTTAGGCTAGGGTTTAGGAATGGAAGATGAGTTACAAAAAAGAATAGAAATAAGATCCTTTTCTCTGTAAACTTGTTTGTTTATCTTATTTTTTGAAAATTGAACACAATTTTTGTGTTTTCTAAAAACAGTTCTTGTTTTTTGAATTTGATGCTTTCTATGTTTGATATGTTTAACCAAAAAAAAAAAAAAAAAAAACCGGGAACCAAAAGTGTTCTTCCGTTTTGTCGTTTCTCCTTGTTATTTTTCGGCACAGAAAAACGATTCAAAAATCAGAACTGATGCTCCCTTAATCTTGGTTTTAGGGTTTGGAAGACTAAAAATTTAGACAATTTACAACAGAATCAACATATGATCATTTAATTCCCAGGAAAAAATATACCATACACAGTAGAAAGAAAAAGGTTATCAATGTACAAATGCATTAGAAAAGAAAAGCCTGTTCTCCTGTTATGTTACATGAAATAAATGGTGGAACTCTTATGGACATGGAATTAACCTGAATGACAGTATTCTGATCTTGTTTATTTCGAGAAATGAATGGCACTCGCCATTCCAGTGATAATACTTATAGAAAAGATTTAATGTAGCACCAGCAACCTTGTGGGAAATGAAGCTCTAGATTGATGACGAAACTTGTGAGAAAACCATCAGAATCTCAGTCCTCAACCTCAGAATTGATGACAAAACTTGGAAATACAGTAGTGACATCCCTAGAAAATCACCAAATAATGTTTGAGAAGAAATTAATCAAAACAAATTTATAGAGAAAAAGCAGTAATTAATCAATAAGGCCAAATAAACTACAGCGATTTAAGGGTGAAACTAGGAGATGCCGATAGGTATCTAAGCCCGGTATGAGAGTTCAACCCAAAAGACCGACATGATAGGTGGAAGAATCTCTCAAACTTAAGTACCATTCCACAATCTCCTATGAAACCGATGTGGGATCATATTATTATCCATCCTTAGAGAAGTCAAATCACCACACGGCTCGCCACTTTGGAAAGAATACTCCCGACCCTCTCTCGAGAATCGGGTCGTCTTCGTGCAGTTTTTCCCTGCCATGACGCTCTCAATGAAAGCACCCAACAGATAGGTATCTAAGCCCAATAGGAGAGTCCAACCCAAAAGACCGACCTGATAGGTAGGAGAACCTTCAAATTTAAGTACTACTTCCCCACAATCTCATGAAACCGATATGGGATCGTATCAAATGAGACCAATCATTGGTTACAGGTTTAGCTTAGTTTTCAAGCAAGAAGATTGAAAACTTACAGCAATGAAAGAAGCAACTAAACATAAAACTTAAGGAGAGAAAAAGGCATAATAAAGACATAAATTGTTGGCTTACTTCAAATAAGAAAGACTCATGTTGTTTAAGAGGTTTGGGGCAAGTCTCTAGTACAAAGCTCATTCTTTCTTTACTGATTTTGCCATCTCTGTCAGCATCAGCATCAACAAATGTCTGTGGGGTAGAATGAAGATCATGTGAGAACACATACTCCAAAAGAAAAGATCAAGAATGAAGTAATATGATACCTTGTCAATGATAGACTCAAGAAGATCATCTGACAGATCCATCTCTGATTCCATCAAAGTTGCAACTACCATTTGCTTAACCTGAAGAAAATGACTTCTTTTAGATTATGGGTGTTCATGTGTAACAACCCACTTTCTCTTGTACTATGGATATTATCTGATCGTAACTTTAAAATATGTTTATACAGTTAAGATGAATATCACAATCAAACACCTCCCCTCACGCTTCCCCAAAATGCATATATAATTATTAAAGGTATGATATTCATATTAAACACAATTCCTACAAGCTTGAGCTTTTAGGAGAGTTGGTCGCTTAATTACAGACGCAGCTTGATCCGATAGAGTAGTCCCGACCGAGAGCCCCTCTCCGACGGTTTGACTCTCCACGTAAGGAAGGGTTTTAAAAGCATGATATTTGTATTAAACTTGAATCCTATAAGCTTGAGCTTTTAGGAGAAATTTGGCCTAAGAACATGTGATCGAGCTAGTCCGGGCAAGTGAGGTTCTGGGTTTGAGACCTCTCTCTGATTTGTTTGATTCTCCACATGAGGGAGGGTGTTAAAGGCATAATATTCATATTAACTCAAATTCTATAAGCTTGAGGTTTTAGGAGAGTTGATCATTTAACAATAATTAAGAGAAGTTCATTATATATTTTGCCATGAACTTCTCCCCTTGACTAATAATGAATATCACAAAATATTACACAGGAATAACAAATTATACCACGTGTGGGTGACATGTTAGAGGCGCAGATCGCCCGTCGCTTCCATCCGTTCACCCGATAGTTAGGCATATTCGAGCTATGTAACTAACTTTAAGGGCTGCATTGGACCCAAAAAAAGTTTAAGGGCCAAATTACACTTATGGCCAAAAATCAGGTGCATTTGTGTACCTTATCTTATTTTTCCATGAAATTCTTCCCTAGACCGATAATGAATATCACAAAATATTACACAGGAATATAACAAACCCACAAAAATACTAATGGCTTAGCACCTAATTACCTAGAAAAACAAGAGCAACCCATGTAGATATTTCCTAATCTAAGGTCCAAATCCAATTCATAGTTTTATATTCATTAAGTGGGAGAACTTAGACTGAATTAAAGCCATCATCCAATTAAATGCTTGTGTATGGGTCAGAGCATCTAGTATAACTTTAAGATCAATGGCCTATAAAATCCTGAAAATTTCAAGCAGCCACTAGTCAAAACTAGATAGTATACTATTGGGGTCAAAATCTGTTTCCAAAAACATGAGATTCCGAGACTGATTTTGATTCCTCTCTAAAAGTATGAAATGAAATATTTATCAGAACATTTTTCAAAAATAAAAAAAGTTGGCATGAGAAAACTGTACTTACATCTTCTCTCTCAATAAATCCAGTTTGTCTAAGGTCATAAAGCCTAAATGCAACTGCAAGAAATAAAAGGAAACACAGAGATGTATTATAACCATGCGACATATCTTCACAATCAATCCCAAGAAAATAAAAAATGGGGTGTTTAAGATTTGGACTCTTACAATCTATTTTGTCTTCCATTGGAGCATGGGGATGGAAGACATTAAGAGCATGGACAATTCATCACCCAATTACGCCATTTCCTTCACGAAAAGATAAAATACCTAGAGAAGAAAAGGCAATGGCTGATCTTCAATTAGAAAAAATAATGGATAATCACCTGTAGTATTAGCCAACAGTTATCATGCCTCCTGAGACTAGTAAGAAATTAGTGCATTAAAAAGATGACAACATATCAAGTACAATATGTAAGTCCATTTCAATATAACATCTTTTTATCATAGCTAAGATTTAACAGGTAGAAGTCAGTACTAATCAGTAAACTTTATCAGATGATTCAGCTTGTTCAATTGAAGAGTTGGAATTGCAAGAGGAGGTTTGTTAGAACTTGTAGAGTTTAGATGGTTCTTCCTAGAAAACAGCTTCCCAACATATGGCAAAGAAAACGAGTGGAATACAAAGTGGATCCGCACTGCTGATTTAGAGGCAATACTAAGTTTTAACAAAACATAAAACAAACTTCAGATTTCAAAATCTATTAAGGTATGCAAGATCAAATTGTGTGTGGCACATGTTAAACAATGTGTCAATCAAGACCAAAATGAACCCAAATTTCAAATAAACGAAGCCAACAAATGAATTTGTGCCCAAATCATATATTTGTATTATCTTCTATAATTCCAAATAACAAACTAAATATACAAACAAAGAAGCAATTTTGTCATTAGATGGAGGAACTACATGTCAAGCAGAAGGTTCAGCTGCTCTGGAAGAAAAAATAACATGGTTAAAATGTCGAAGAAAGTCCATGCCAAAACAAGGCTAGCATTCTAGCATTCCCTATTCCCTCTATACCAATCACTGTATATAATTATTACGCTCAATGTCAATGTTTAAGAGCAGCAACTAGTATATCTACAATAGTACAGGTAAGATCTGAACAAACTCTATTTTTCTATCAATGAAAGAAAGAGATATGCTTACAGTAAAAGCTTGCTAACTTTTGCAACAAATCGAATTCTATGGATTAGTTCAATTAGTGTTTCTTGATTGCTGAAAATATAGTAATGCTTTCTACATGTTAAAGGCATGATATTCGTATTAAACCTAAATCCTACAAGCTTGAGCTTTTAGAAGAGTTTACTGCTTAACACAGATAGAGGAATAGTCCGACAGAGGTTCGGTGCGTAGACCTCTTCTCGCAATTTGAATCTTCATTTGTTGATTTGAAGGTCCAAGGAGGATTCTATTTAGTTTGTTTGACTCTCCACATGCGGTTATTGGGCCGCATGTGAGGGAGGGTGTTAAAGGCATAAAAATTCATATTAAACCCAAATCCTACAAGTTTGAGCTTAGAGAGTTGGTCGTTTTACACTACACAACCCCACCCCACCCCACCCTACCCTCAAAAGCATACAAAAGTAGTCAACAATTCTACATGGGGCTCCAACCATACATTGAAAAGAAGCACAATATTTTTACTTCCTTCTTCTTAGCTTTAAAAAAGAGTGGTCATAGAGAACAGAATTTCTTTGCAATGGGGAGTGCTTTATTTAATCTTCCAAATGGGATTTGGCATGACAGTGCATTTGTCCAAAATCGAATCCAAGTTTTACAGGCCAAACAGATTCAAAGAAAGGTCTAGAAATCTTATAATGGATTAGGAAAAGTTACCACAGCTTTTTACCCTGTCTAGAAAAAGGTTCTGGCCATTGAGACTGAAAGCACTGGAGCTCTTCCTACACGATGATAAACAAAAAAGAAAAGAAAAGGTAAGCATAGAAAAAGACATTATTGTTTAGAAGAATGAAATGATCAATCTTGATGATAGTACATCAGGATAAGAAGCTGGTGTGATAATTGAGAATTGCAATACATTAGTCATACATTAATAACCTGCTGCTTGGCCCATCATGCCTAGCTCATGTTATAGAGCATTCACCATTTCAAAAAGGCAAGGCATTGGGAGGGGAAGGGAGTCCAAAGCTTATATAAAACTCAATTGCCTCTTTCAGTTTTCTATAAGTTCTTCATTAGCATTACCCAACAAAAATAGCACATTCAAATAGAGGAAAAATTAACTAAGCAAATAATTAAAAAATTAAATTTGATTAGTTCCCACAGGTTAATTACTCCTTTCCAATTTACCTTGTGAATCAAGCCATCATCAATAATTGAGCTACTTAACTTCTTAAACAACTCATACAAAGCCTCCATCACTTCATTTACAGTAACTGCATACCAAAATCAGTCAATTTAATTCTCGGTTCAAAAAAACAAAACTAATAAACTACAAAATCCTGTCCATCAATCAATCAACCCACACACAGATGGTTTCTTTTTTTTCCTCACATTTTCCAACAAACTACAAAATCAAGGCTCATCAATCAGTGCCAGGGCCCAGATGATTCCATTTTGTTTCTCCACATTTTCCTTTTTTTTTCCAAACTCAGTCCAAATCTGAAACCAAAAAAAAAAAAACCAATGATAAAATTACAATTCGCTATGCCAATTTATATCTTCTCTTCCCACATTTGCCCCTACAACCAAACATGTTACAGACTTTCCTATTATTATAAAATAAACAACTTAGATGTGTAAGAGAAAATATAAGAAATTTTGACTAAGAAAAAAAGAACTCAATTTTTAGGTGTAATTGGGGCTTTGGGATTTTAAAGCTCATACATTGTAATCTTCTTGAACAATAGTTAAGAGTTAAATTCACTATAATCATTCAGAAAAAGAGCACCTAAGATTGAATTCATTCACATATTTGAGGCCCTTCTCAAGTTATATCATATGGTGGGTGGAAAATATATACTGGACCTTATTGGTTGATGATAGCTCTCAAAGAGTTTATATATATAAATGCTTAATGAACAGATGTCTTCAAGTAGTTCAAGAAATGCAAAGTTAAGACTAGAAGCAAATACAAAACAGAGAATCAAGCACTTGAAAATAAATAATGGCATAAAATTTTATAGAAAGAGTAAATAAAAAGTTTTTTCTTTACTTGTGGATGTAATCTTTAGGCCAAATCACGTGAATTGTTTTGTGTTTATGTATTCTCTGCATCATTATTACTTATTGTAGCTTTTCACAACAAAAACTAACAAACAAAATAAAATCTGTAAACGTTCTCATTCTTTCCTTCATTTTCCCAGAAACAAAACAAAACTTTCTGTCCTTTTTCTTTTTCAAATTTTCATTTCAAACCCAAAGCAAAAAAGCAAAGCGGAAACTAAATTCAGAAACAACAAAATGTAAATAGCAATACATTCATGTAAATTCCCAACAACAAATTAAAACTAAAATCAACAGCCGCAACCAAGAGTACACTTCTCTTTTTCACACCAACCAAACAAAAATTTCCCATTATTATTGTTATTATTATTTTAAGTTTCAATTCAAACCCGTTTAAGAAACAACAAAGTAAAATTAGTATAACAAATAACGAAACATTATATTGCCATTAAAACACGTAAAGTCACTATTTCCTGTTCCCCTGTTTTCCCGCCAACCCAACAACGGTTCCCTTCCCCAACCCCCCCTTTCTTTCCAAGAGTATTCACAACCAAAAATGAGAAGATAAGATCAACAAAACAGAAAAACATTACATCGCGTTTCACCGGCGAGCTGCTTCAGCTCTCTGAGCCCGTACCGGAATTTCCTCTGGTGGTGGGTGCGACGAATACTGCAACAATTAGCTACAGAGAACACCAGAGCTTCAAATATCGCGAAGAAGGGTATGAAAGAAGCACAAAACCTCCCAGCCATTGTTACCGGTCTCGATCTCTGTCGAAAAAAACAGATCCCAGCAATGAATAAACCAAAAAAAAATAAAGTATGAACAAAATCTGGGTTCTAAGAAACTGAAGAAATTGATTATAGTAGGCTGGTATTCATCAATCATACCGAAGAACTGCCTAAGGAGTTCATCATCGAATGAGAAAAACTTCTCTTTCTCTCTCTATAATTATGGGAAAGAGACGAAATTGGCGACCCATTTGGATAGACACTGCCATTTATTGAGATGATGCCATGTTTCTTTATGTCAGGCTGAAGCTGCTGTCATCTCTGACCAATGGAAAATTGACACGTGTAAGGAGAACAAAAAACATTACGTGGCATCTCATTATTGGATTCTTTTTTTCTTTTTTTTTTTTTTTTAAAGAATTATTGGGGTGTCTTAATACTTACACCCTGTTTTATCCGGAAATATTTTTGTTTCATTATTTTTTTTTATATTAAAATTTTGCATATTTGAAAACTTTTTCTTAACGTTAAAATGATTAACACTGTGACTATGAAAATCTGATTGTAATGTAAAGGGTTTATATTTATTCGGTTTGAAATAGTTTTTTTGTTTTGAAATTGTAGCTTTCATTAGAATTCTAAAAATTCTAAAAGTGTGATATTTATTCAAAGTTGATTGATGTTGGGATAAATTATTGATCCAATGTCTAATAATGAAAACCCCATTCAAAGCAAAATCTTGGGACCTGTTTGATTCATATTTTTAAAATTGTTTTTGAAAACATTTTTGAAAAACATAATTTTGCTATTATCAAAAAATTGTTCTTGTTCTTTAAATTTAATGTTTTTTATATTTTTTTAGAACAAATATATATATTATTTTAGATTGCTATATGTCAAGTTAATTATTTTATAATATACATGGACTCAAGTCTTTCTTCATAATATCGTAAAGAATTAATGATCCCAAATATATTTCCTCAAATCCGATCGCGATATACAAAGGACCGCTTTTCACCGTTCCCTCGACTTAACTGGCAAAGTTTTATGCGGTGAGCTTGAAGTTGCGAGCACCACCCATTGAACTTGGTTTTTCTCTAACATTTTCTTCATCGCGTGGTCTGTGTATGATTCCCTAAACGGACAGATTAGTAGATCGCCCATGTATATCTTAAGGTTGTTTAAAGTCTCCATCTTTCTTCATCTACCGTCTTCCTTGTCTCTTTACTGGCTGCCTCGTGACAGCACCTCCTCTCTTGCTTTATGACATTCTCGCCTTGGTCATGCATCTATCTCTAGGGTTAAACAACTAGTTTCTAGGGGTTTGTTAGGTTTAGTTTCAACTAAGAGTTTTGATTGTACGTCTTGTCAATTTGGAAAACAAACTGTTTTACCATTTAATAACAGTGTTTCTCATGCTCTGCTATCATGAAGATTATGAGTGAGTTAAGGAATTTGCTAAACATTGGAAACAGAAAAAGAGTTGTATCAAAAGAACTGGCCAAAACCATGTTGAGAGATAAGTAGAATCGAACTTTTGCAAACCATGCTCAAGGAGCTGCTTAAGACCATAAAGTGTCTACAGAGTCGACATACTGCGGGGGGAACCCCGAAGGGTGAGAGTAACTAAGAGGAAGCTTCATATAGACTTTCTCTAAGAGTTCACCATTAAGAAAAACATTTTTGACATCCTTCTGAACCAGTTCTCTCCATTTCTGCTGACATCAAATTGGTTTATGTTCGCCGTGAACAAGGACGGCTGTTTCAATTTCTAATGAGGCTTCGTGATGAGTTTGAATTAGCCAGAAGTCATATTATACTTAGGATGGGTCACGTTATTTTGTTATTTTTGTGGATGATTTTTCTAGATATACTTGGATTTATCTCTTCAAAAATCATTTTGAGCTTTCTCAAATATATCGTGACTTTACCAAAATGATTGAAACACAGTTTTCTAAACCTATCAAAGTTTCCAGATCTGATAATGCCCAAGAATATAAAAAGTTTTCTCCATATTTACTCTATTCTACATCAATTTGGTATTTGCTCCTTCCTTCAGGCTGCACTTCAAAGAAATGGCGTATCGAGCGCAAACTTAATCATATTCTTGTTGTTGTTCGTGCAACTACTATAGTCAGCTCTACTCCTACTCGCGGACGCCCAAACTCGGGTCCGTTGACTCACCACACCACGAATACTCGTGGAATGCTCCGTAACCCGACACTACTCACGAAATCTGTAGTCTCCTTTGTACAGGAGGCTCTACCCACGGTACATAACCTCCGTCCCAAGAACATCAAGACATACACGAGTAAAACAAACCCACTGGGCCCATACAACAATACTCATCAATATACATCAACTATATACGTATTTTAAAAAGTTAATAATTTACTTTATACAACATATATTAAGTTTAAAACATTCTAATACATGTATCCAACTAAACACCAAAGCTACAACTGCTTTCTTCAAAACCCTGGCCTCAGATGAGCCGCCTCTCGCACGCCCCGCACTGGGCCACAATATATTCCTCGACAAGGAAGATCACAAGAAATGGACCACCCTAAATCTGGGTTACTCCCCACCTAAGGTATATGCAATGATCATGAGTGTAGACAATACATTCAAGCAAATTCGTGATCCTACTTGAATGTCTAAATGCCCGTTCCCATGTTTCGAGTCATCACCGACTCCCTCACACTTGCCTAAGCCATGTATGAGAAAAACATCGTTTTAAAACAAAACTTGTTGTTTTTGAAAATACACTATCGAAGTGTCCGTAAAAATATGGGACTACCCTCCGAGGCGAATGTGTTGGAGAACCTTCCAAATAATACATGGGCTCCTCCGACGTGTAATTATAGGACCATCTCCCAACACCATTCTACGAAAAATCATCCTGTGAAATTCCATTCGCAACCATGTTCGTTTTCTTTCAATTTTTCATGTCATGCACAAACACCTAATTTCTAGGTTACCCGGTGCATATGAAATACATTATGTCATTTTAACACAAATTATACAACACATGCTAATATATAAAACTTGATATACACTAACATGATTAATCCACACAAACATGTTATGCAAATTCACAATCCATTACACCAAGAATTAGCCTACACGCAAGCAATTAACAAACACGAAAGCAATTTATTTGAATTACTCAATTCGAACACATTTTCTCAATAAAATATTTTGTGAACAAAGTGAAACCCTCGGTTACCGCTCACGACCAATCATCCAACATCGTCTCCATCGCTAGAACCCGAACCATGGCTATTTTCTACTTTATACACACCCACAATACAATTTATAGTAATAAATTATACCATGAACAGAACCCAAACAACCATGGACACCACTGAATGTCCAAATGGGTTTCTAAAACTTCCACACCTCGGTTCTAAGATTTGGGACCGATCAAACGGCCGTTCAAAGCCCCAAACCAACCGAATCATCAACAAAGTACTTAAATTAAGAGTAAAACAAGTAGGATAAAACCCCTACCTCAAGGAGTTTGTTGAAACTCCCTAAAACCTAGCACTCCACGTCGAAGCCCTCGCCGCGTAACTACTTCCTTCGTCCGACGAAATCCGAAGGTCGATCTCCCAAAATTCTGTAGAGAAGTCACACTCTCTCACTGTGAAAATAAAAACCTAAGCCACGTGATCTCCCCCTCCTTCACGTTCTTTCTTTACTTTTCATATCTACACGACACTATACACTCTTTTCACCCTTATTATCATTTAGAATTCAAATAATACCAATCATATCCTGCTCTCGACTTTCGACATTCGACACTATCTCACTGGCCCATTTATCATCTTCTACTCATGCAACATGTGTCACATGAGTACATGTTATAGGTGACTTTTGTCACATCACACGTCAGTTTACTAAGACCCGATACCGATGCCTCGAAAACGTGTAAATTACGATCACCCCGACCACGAAATTCGACATCAGAGCTGGGATTTCGCGGTACGATTCTACCGTGAAATCCATTTCGTCATTCGAGATCTAGAAAAATTTTGGATTTTGACCAAAATTACGATTTTGCCATTTTTCCAGAAATTGGAATTTTCTCGGGTCTTACATACTCAGTTTTGGGGGAAGCTATTTTTACTGTCGTTTACACCATCAATCGGTGTCCTTCTCCCATTGTTTATAATCAAACTCCTTATGATCTGTTGTTTGTTTCTTCTCCCTCCTATGACTCACTTAGAGTCTTTGTATGTGTCTATTTTGTTCTTCTTCAAGATCATGGTTGGGAAACAAGTCACTTCATTCTCGCTTGTGTTGTTTTCTTAGGTATGGAATCAATAAAAGGTTATAGGTGTTATGATCCCATTAGCAAACGGTCTTTCGTGTTTCTAAGATGTGGTCTGGGAGCACAAAATGTTTTACCAACTACCTCATGTCCCTTCGTTTCTATTCTTATCGATCCCGAAGAGACCCAACCCAAGTTTCCTTCTTAACTCTGGGACTCCTCCCTTAAGATTCTACTCTGATTCAAAAACATTTCATTTCGTTAAACTCTTTTCAAAAGTGAATTTGTGGAGCGAACTCATTTATACTGTTACGCTTTCCATTAAAAATCTTACGAAATACGGGTGGGACAAAAAATTTCTTTTTAAACATTAAACCCTTTATAGAAAATCTACAGCTTCGTTTTCGGACATGTCCTAATTTACAACACATGTAATAAAACAATTTAATTTACTCCACATCCAACAATGGGACATCAAGTCCACTACAACCAATTTCAAATCAAACTTTAAAATCATTTTCTTCTTTTAAAACTTATATACATTACAAAATAAAGGTGTACAAGTAGTTATTTACAATAAAAACTATACATTTTCAAAATGGTGGTCGTCACGTGAGGCGAAGTGTCACTGGCCTAGAGGATGCTCAACCGCACGTCGCCTTTTGCCCCGAAAAATGATTGAAAAAAAGGGGTGAGCTAAAGGAGCTCAGTGAGAGTACAATTCATAGGAAAATAATGTTTCCAGATATAGTTCAAATACAATGTGTAAAACAATTGTATAGAGATCTCATTTCTATAAACATTTACTTTGCATTCTTTTCTTTTTTATTTAAATACAACATGTAAAACAATTGTATAGAGATCTCATTTCTATAAACATTTACTTTACTTTCTTTTCCATATCATACAATGTGTAAAACAATTGTATAAACATATCATTTCCATAAACATTTGTTTTACTTTCTTTTCCATATAGATCAAATACAATGTGTAAAAAAATTGTATCAACATATCTTTTCAATATACTTTCTTCCTCAACTGGGCTTATATCCAATGGAACCCGTGATATCGTTAACCACCGCTGTCCATGAAAGAACTCGAAGAAATGTTTTACGATCACCGATGGCCCAAAAAGGAACCTCCGAGAAATCAGTCATCAAGTAACCATCGGCTAGCGAAAGAACCTACGGTTGGAAATAGTCTTACGATCACCGACATTCAAAAAGAACCTCCGATAAATCGTGTCTTTCTTTTAAATACCATTGCACTATGGAATAAATACCATTGCACTATGGAATAAATCACATTATGCGTTGGTAAACTTTTCGTAATTTTCACGTGCATGGCAATATGCATCACTCTTCCCTTCCCTCCATAAAAAAATCCTAACCCTTTCCCATGTACCATGCACGCGTAAAGTACTTTAGCCGACTTTCCTTTAAACTTTATCTTTGTAACATGTGTGGTAAACTATGGATTCAAACATTTTCATATAAATATGTATATATAAATATACATTCATAAACATTTCATTTCATATGGAAACCATAAATCATGCTTTATAAAACTATGGAAACCATCATCATTTCATATTTTCTCAACATAATTTAAAGTCAAGAAAACCACATTTCTTTTTTCATTTGAACATCTATAGCATAGATATGAAAACATATACATTAGTAAAACATAACCAAGCAACCTGCATGCTTGGTGCAAAACATAAATTTTCAGCCATGTTCTGACCATCCCCTGTACTCTACAGGAATATGGATAGAATCTTGACTCAATGAGCTCTCTATAGAGTCCAAGAACACCCAAAATGGAGTTCGGGACGGAAGTTATGGCCTTTCATTTAAAACTGGGTCAATTTTACTATGTTTACACTGAAATGGGCCATGATAAATCTCCGATTGTGGCCTTAATCCATAATTTGACACTCTCGTTTTTGTACTCATTTTGGAGATACGGTTCTGTGGTTCTTCTCCAACTGGAATCATCCAAATTGGTTCACCGAAACTCAAGATATATCCTAAACAACTAGGACTACTCGGTTTTCAAACAAAACCAGAAATTGTCTGAACATAGCTCCCATTTGAATGCATTTTTGAGTCCAAATTGTTCGAAATTTGGATTGACCTATTTCAAGGAGCAATGTTCTCCTATCAGTATAGTTTAATTATCAATTTGAATTACTCAATTTGATGAGACACTGCTATGGCCAAAATACTCATGAAGTCTTAAAAAACAACAAAATTGCCCGAACATAACTCCACTTTGATCGCATTTTGAGTCCAAATGGGTTGAATTCGATGTAATCTATTTCAAGGAGAAATGTTCTCATATCATTTTGTTTACTTGGGGAATTTGAATCACTCAATTGATGAGTGATGACTCGTTATGGCCAAAATACAAGAATAGTGGTCGGAGAAAAAACTGACAACATCCTCCTTTTCACACACACATGACACATGCCTCGTAATGCAAATTAACCCGAATAGGAGAAAAACCTTACCTCAAATGGCGTGGTTTCCTGGGACACCGCCTTTTCTCGATTTCTGTGAAAACCCCAACTTTAGACCTTGGCAGAATCTTGTGATTCTAGTACCCACGCGTAGCCCTCGTCGCGTAGATCAGCTTTAATTCTCAGACTGCCGAGTTCCGATCGATGAAATCCCGTGAATCGAAAAGAGAAGCTTGGTTTTTTCTCTCTCTCTCCTTCTCTCTCTCTCTCTACGGTTTGGATTAGACCAAAAAATGAGATCTTTTGGTAGGTTAGATTTTTTTAGGCTATTTATACATGAGACACGAGGCTCACGTCGCGCCACGTGTCACGTTTCCTTTGGTTCGTTTTCGTTCCGAAATAATTTATTTCATCCCGGTTTCAATTTCATCTATCTTAAATGAAAATTCTTTAAATATTTGACATTTTTCGGGATTTTTCTAAAAATCTCGTTTTCTATATCCACTTGACGCCCGTCGCCTCGAATTTCGTGAAAATCCGACAATCTCGGAATTCAACGAAATTTGAGTGGGTAACTAGATTTCGTGAGACACCAACTAGTTCATTTCGCTATCCAAGATCTAAAATTTTTAGATTTTTCTATGGCAATTATCGTTTTGCCATTTTTCGTAAAAATCGCATTTTCACCCTTCTTAACATACTCCCTGCTTTAATCTATTTCAAATCTTTGGACTCAACACTATTATGAACATTTTTTATTTTCGTGGCTCTCGTTTTCTTCTAAAATTACTATTCATTTGACTGCTTCCAATCAAATATCTAACTGATCGAAACGAAATTTACTATCCATGAAAATCAAATTCAGTGGTCCTTACGTGACTCTCTCCTCGACCTTTTCTTGAGGAGTCCCGACTCTATGTCCGAGCACCCCTCCCCCGGGTCCTAAGTCCTCCTATTTATGATGTTTCTTCTCATGCATCTGATGAGCTTCCCACACCGATCATCTACATGCCCACCAATACTGCCCCAGCTGTGGATCCTGCCGGTCCTTCTGACTCCCATGCACTTCGCCGTTCCCATCGGGTAACTACTCTTCCTTCTCACCTTCTCGTGGACTTCCATCGCGGCGTTTCGCTCTCCAGAACTTCGCACTTTTCGTGAGGCTTCCTCTAACCCTTTATGGCAGTAAGCTATGAAAGAAGTGCATAAGACTAGAACATGGGATCTGGTTAATCTCCCTTTTGGAAAAACTGCTATTGGTTATAAATGGTTTATAAGATCAAAACTCGATCGAATGACACTGTTGATCGCTACAAGGCTCGCCTTGTTGCCAAGGGTTTTACTCAGGAGTATGAGATTGATTATGAGGAGACTTTTGCTCATATGGCTCGACTTTCTTCTATCAAGACTCTCTTATTGTCGTTTTTGCGGCTCGCAAATGGCCACTCTTTCATATGGATGTCAAAAATGATTTTCTTAATGGTGAACTCTCAAATAAAGTCTATACGGTTCCTCCCTACACTCACTCTCCGGTCCCACGAGTAGCGTCGACTACTTCTGGCTGGCACTTTATGTCTTAAACCCTTGGTTATCATTTCTGTTTCCGCCTCTATTATCTCTCAACACGGCTTATGCCAGCTCTTTGATACAACTCTTTTTTGAGACGACCGATCATGGTATTATTATTCTCCTCAGATGTTGATGATAAGGATTATTACAAGTGATGATATACAGGGTATTTAGGATCTAAAGCACTTTCGGGTCACAATTTGAAACGAAGATCTCATTCCTCTTAATTACTTTCGTCTACAAGTTTCTTCTTCTGTAGATGGTTATTATCTTACTCAAGCTAAATATACTCCGATCCGATTTCTCGCCAAGACACCGATAGCAAGATAGTCGCATTACACCTATCAGTATAACTCAAGCCACCTCAATTCTCATGATGGCGAACCACTATCTAATGCTACTCTCTACAGACAGCTTGTTGGGAGTCTAATCTATCTCACTGTCACTTGCCCTGATATTTCCTATAATTCATGTGGCCACACACGCCGCCTTGCATCTCCCTCATTACGCCGTTGTTCTCGTGATCTCTTCGACATCTGTAAGGGGTACCATATTTGATGGTCTTCATTTTTCTTCCCATTCTTCATGCTCTTCAGCATATTCAGATGTAATAGGCAAGCGGGATCCCACTGACCGCCGATCTACATGTGGATATTGTTTTCTTCCGTGATTCTCTAATCTCATGGAGAAGCAAGAAACAAAACAATCGCGTCTGCCCAAAGACTAAAGCCGTAAATATAGCACCAGCGTACTACTACAAATGAACTTATTCTGGCTACGCCTTGGCTACTGTGGATCTGCGTCGACCGCTCATCGCAACTAAACTTCACCGTGATAATTGAAGTGCTATTCAAATTGCTCATAATGATGTCTTCCATGAACATACTAAACATATTGAGATTGATCATATTTCATTTGTCATCATCTGCTTCAGGGTACACTCACACTTCATTCTGTTTCCTCTCATAATAAGTTAGCTGATATCTTCACCAACCCCTTTCTCAAGAAACTTTTCGAGCTTTAACTTCCAAACTCATAATGGTTTCTTTTAAGAGAAACCATTATGAGTTTGAGGGGGATGTTAGATTATTATATGACAAGTTAATTATATGATTGTATATGGCAATTGTATATTTTCCTTTTTTAGGTTTGTATGTAAGGCCTCATCTTGTACATGTTATTTACAGTTTATAATATACAAAGACTCAAGTCTTTCTTCAATATATATAACCAAAGGTATTCTTTGTGTTTTCTTTATTTTCCGTGGTTTTCAAAACAAAAAATAATTTTCAAAAACCGTAAACAAACATACCTTTAGAGCCTATATTTGGTTCCTACTTTTGAAATTTATTATTTAGAGCAGTTTTTTAAAACATAGAAAATCGCACTTGCGGTTATCTGACAACTATTCTTATTATTTGAATTAAGTGTTTTCTATGTATTTCAAAATAAAAATAATAATTATGAATCAAACATTTCGTTGTTTTTAAAAACATAAAATAGTCTTCAAAAAACATGAATCAAACATTCGAGGAAACTATTAAGATGGAATTCCTTTTCTTTCGTCTTCATATGATAATACAAACGTGGTCTTTTTATACCCTTCATGTCAACAATCATCCTTAGTAGCTAGGGGTCTTCAACAGGCTCGGCCTAAATCGGGCCTATAGGCCTGTTGATTGGTCAGTGGGTCGGGTTAGATCGGATTTTATATTTTTTTAAGACTTAGGTGTACTAGGTGGGTGTAATGGGTCCAAGACTGATGTGCTTGACAAGCTAATAATTAAACTATATATATATTTTTTAATTTTAACTCTCTTCATCTTGCTTAAAATTTAATATACCAACTAAATCATACCTATATTTGACTTATATATTAAACTTTTAACAAAATACATTTTATAAATAGAGTTACATAATGTATATAAAAAGAACAACATGTAACAGTGATGAATCTTAAAGCGACGGTTTTTCATGGGCAAGCTTAAAAGCCTACGAGTTGGGCCTCTAAATGAACTAGGCTCGACCTTTAAAACGAGCCCATTCGGTCTAAGCTCAAGGAGCCTGCGCCCGGCTTTGGAAACCCCTAAATTAGTAGCTTTCATAAGAAAATCATATTGACATTTTTGTTTCTTTTCTAGTACATTTTAAATGAGTATCATATATGTATGTATTATTAAAATTAACGTGCTTTGCATTTTCAAATACTTTAATTTCTATTTTTCCCAAAATAAGTGAAATAATTTGAAATTGTGAACCACAATATTTATCTTTGATAGGGTTTGAAAAATGGGCTTGTAGGCCCACTCGCCAAACCCAAAGAAGAGGCGCGCCCATTGAAGCACTCAGACCTTTGACGCCAGTCCAGAATAAAAGCCCAATCCGCACGGCCCAAAGGCCGGTTATGGGTAATCGAGAAAGCCCACTTTCTACAAATTAAACTGAATCTCGTCGATAAGGGAAATAGAATAATCCCTAATAACGTATTATCCTGCAAATCTAACTAGATCTCACCAACAAGGAAAATAAGATAATTCACGATATAACAGCTCATCCTGCGGATCAAGACGGATCCCACCAATTAGGAAGAAGGATAATTCTAAATAAAGTGCTCTGTCAATCAAATCCGATACCGAAAAAAAGCACAAATATCCTCGTCTACCGGGATAGAATCCTAATCACCATCCAATCGGGAAAATGATATTCTATAAATACCAGCCACCCCATCTAAGTAAAGGCACGCAACACATTCGCCCCCCATGTAGTCTCATCTTTTCTCCCGAAAGAAACCCAATTTAGAGATCGGAGCGGCCACCTGGCTGCCCCCACGACCCTTTATTTCTTACTGTTCAAGTAGAGGTGTATCAGCATTCTGAGAGCTCGAGACCAGCCCCGCACCCAATCCTCCGCCAACGACCCCAAACGCTCCAACCCATCCTGCTTAAAAGCATCATCACTGGTGTCAGTTTGCTGAACGATGGCCTTGATAAATAAAGATTGATCTCTCGCCATCGATGGTATAAACCCTGAACACAAGCAGGAGTAACGCCTAATCCACCAAGGATGCGAGATCCTCCGCCAGCTATTACTGCATGCGAGATCTCCCCGGCGCGCTGGGGGAGCGATGCAAGCCAACACGACGAGCAGGTGTTCGCCACCAACCAACGCCTGATAGGAGAGTTGGAGCAACTAACCAGGCAGATGCAACGCCCGTGGGAGGCGCACGTAATAAACTCGTGGAGTCATAACATCACCCCTCATGAAGGACAACACAATCTCGGCACTCCGAGGAGCCGAAACAGAAGCAGAGTCCAGCCGAGCCAAGGGGCATGGACCACACTTAGCCCCTGGAGAAGAGGGCAATGAAGCAACACCAGGGGGGCATGTCGGGAACGAGGAACTACGCCATCCTCAACAAGGGACGGGAGAGCGATCATGGGAGCAAAGGTTCAAGAGCCTCCAGCAAGAGCTCAGCTGTGTGAAGGAGGTGGTAAGAGGACGCACTCCTTACACCATGGACACCTTGGTACAACAGACTGAGTCACCATTCACGGCCGAGGTACTCCACTTCCCCCTTCCGTACCTAATTCACGCCACAAGCAGCTTACCCGATGGTGCCGTAGATCCAAATGATCATCTCAACACTTACAAAAACCAAATGGAGTTGCATGGTGATGAGTGCCTAAAACACTCATATTATACTCGCATTTCGCCTTTCTTTTATCAAGCATTTCCATAGTAATTTTATAGTTTTTGCGGCTGACCCCCCGACTTGGTGTCCGTTTGGATGCGGTGTGCATTGAGCGTGATGCAGCGGAAGCAATTCTTTGGAGCAATGGGGATCGAGCAGCGAAGCCGACCGTCACTTGCGACGCTCCAACGCTATGACGCCCCACGCTATGACGCCCCAACGCCACGACGCTTCCGGTCAACAATGCGTGAAGTCAACAAGTGGAACGCGCGACGCCGCGACGATCCGCCTCATCATTAAAAGCAAAATAGTAACTAAATGGTGGAGATCTGAGGCGCATTTAACCGGCACGGAATTCCGCACGGAGGACACGTACTTCAAGAAGTGCCGAATTTGTACCGCTTTATTTTTGGATATTAGAATGATGTTTTTAATACTAAACATTTTTATCTTTCATTCAAGAGGTTCTAGATCTATTTCTGTGGTTATGTTGAACCCTTGGTCATGTGTTGATGGATTAAAGTTTGGATCTTTATTTATTCAGCTTATTTATCAATTGTTCGCATCCATCTATATCTCGTGGTTTAATTATATGATGATAGTCTCGCCAACATTGGCATAATCATGACTGGTGGTTTCGAGATTCGAGATGAGGTTATCCAGTGATCTCGAGTAGAGCAAAATTTTTCTTACCGATTCGTGAATAGAGATTTTCCGATCCCGAAGGTGGAGCCTGGGGGTTAGAACGTTTAAGATTCACATCGAGTTGAGATAGAGATATACTCAACTCTATTCACAGATAAAGCATATACCTCGAGAGATATCTCGTAAGTAAGATCACCGCCAGCTGACAAATTAAATACATTGAACACAAGATTCTGAAGAAATAATCCATTAAAAGTGACAAGTGGATATAACCTCACTCTTCAGTCACTGGCCAATTTATTTAGAATCTAAAACTCGCCGATTTTCACATATTCACCTTCTTTCCTAAAAATCATCTCCTCGTATATTATCTAAAATAACTCAGAGGTCAATACACTGGGTCCCGTGGATCGATATCCGCACTACGAGCACACTATATTACTGGGGCAACGCTGCGTACTTGCGCATAGGCGCATATTTTACACCGCGCTTCTGGCCGTCAAGTTTTCGCGCCGTTGTCGGACAGTTTAAATCAACATAGAGAATTAGCACAGATATTACTCAAATTTTCTTTTACTTTTGTTTTGTTCTATTTTTTACAAGTGTCGGTAATTTGGTTTTGTTGGTTCGTGTGTTATCATAGATAGGTTTCAAGTACATGAGCCGAGATCAAATTAATCAACACCGTTTGATCCTAAATCAGAAGACTTACGTATCATACTGAGAACAGAGAACTAATGCATTAGAAATCCACTAGTCATGGAAAACACTCAAGAACAAGATCTGCATTGAACGCATCAACCACGTAGAGGCCGACATGGGAATCAATACGAAGAAATCAAGCACCTGTGCAATTTATACACCCGTGATGATCCTTTCATGCTATTGCATGAGTTCATTTTACCACCAAACTTGTTCAGCGCCATCGACGACCACCCATTCAAGCAAACAATTTCGAATCAGCTCACACAAGACAGATGTTTTAGAATATCTTATTCCATGGACCACCCCATGAGAACCCGAACATGCATTCGACTAACTCCTCGAAGTTTGCGAGCATTTCATCGCACAATGGTCAAGAAGCTCAGTTACTGCTATTCTCACTTTCACTGGAGATAGAGCCAAGACCGTTAACCAACACCACCGATTCAATCACTATATGGAATGATTTAGTGCAAAATTTCTCGAATTGCCTTCCACTCTTCAAAATTACAAAGAAATCTGAAAAGAGATCACAGCCTGACAACTGTAGGGGGAGAACCCGCGAGGTACGACGTATTTCACGAATATCGCTAAGTGCCCACACCACCGTCCCGACTGCATGCATGCAAGTCCACACCTTCTATAATGGTATGAGAAATGCAACTAATTAATGATTGATGCTTCAAATTGAGGAGACCGATGAAGAAAACCACGCACTGCTTATAAATCTTAGAAGATGTTACACTAACACTAATCAATGGCCTAGAGAGAAGGCCACCAGAACACGGTGGGTGGCATGTGATAGAGGTCCCCAAACAACTGTGAATCATGTGGCACAAATTACTAAACAGCTAAATAGACAAAGAAGGAACCGCTAACGCCATCCGCACAAAACCTATCGAGTTATGTGAATTCTCAGAGGATCGCACAACAAAGACGTAATGTCACAGAAATCCTACAAGAGAGCAAGCCCAAGACGTGTCCAGTTTAATCAAAAATCAATCACAAAGAAGAAGGACCGTATGGGAAACAAGATCGTAATCGGGACCAGTACAAGGGTGGCGAATAATCGAACTGTAATAGTCAGAACAATCAAGGATACGGGTGGCGGAATAATCGTAACAATACGCATCGAACCGAACTAGTGAACCACCGAGAAAGTCGGATTTAGAATAAGCCTCGTGATAGATGTTAACTTCCCATTCCGCTTTACGAATGAGACTAAAGCAAACATGCAAAGCAGTTAGCAAACCCGCTTGAATAATCAAGACAAATGGTAGTTTGAGGCACAATCAGCTAAATATAAATTTATCGACGTATAAAGGCAACTGTGTTCCTTAATGAAAGCACTGAGGTCAACCTATGAAGAGATGGGAATGAGCATGTTAAAGCAAATATGCCGAGAAGGGAAAGAATTTGAAATACAAGCATAACCCCCAAATGTAGAACAAGTAGAGAGATCGAAGGTCATTCAAATGCAGAGTAAAAGATGATGCGTATAAAGAACAAATGAGAAACAAGCCATCGGGAGAACTCTCTACTGACGCAAAGGCCAAGATACGCTCTTACCCATTGCCTCAAGAAGCATAAATCGGATAAGCACCACGAAATTCATGGATGTGTTCAAAAGTTTCGCATATCAATATCCCATTCACGATGCCCTAGAGCGTATGCCCAAGAAAATTCGAAAGCTACATTCTATCTCATGTAAGAGAAAGATTTACAGAGTTCACTTCAAAACAAAGTGAATTCCAATCCTGAGAATGCACAACATCCGATGGAAGCCCTTCTCATTAAGCTCAAGACCCAGTAGCTTTCAATTATCCCTTGCACCATTGGAAATGCTATCTTGAGAGAGAGCCCTATGTGATTCGGGGTGCCAAAGATTAATCTTATGCCCTTATCCATTTTCAAGCGTTTGGGGATTAGGAGAAGCTCACTGATCATACTCACTCTCGCCTGCGTACATCTTTGAAGCATCCGAGAGGATAATAGAAGATGTCTTAGTTAAGGTCGACAAGTTTATCTTCCAGTTAGATTTCATTGTTTCGACATGGAGGAAGATAAAGAAATACCAATAATCTCGGGAAGACCATTTCTTGCAACCGGCGTGGCAATGATTGATGTACAGAGGCGAATCAAACTAAGAGTACAAGAAGAGAAGTAAAGTTCAACGTGTTTGAAGTGCTGAGATACCCAGCCAGTAAAGTGATACTCGTCTACGGCCAAATAGTCGAGGCTATAGTGTCTAGCCAAAGTGGTCTCACCGACTTTCGAGACTAGAAGCCTAGTGGAGAATGAGTCCGAGAACCCGAGCGAAGAGGCGTAAGAATATGTTAAAATGGATGGACTCTTCGACACAATAGACTAAGTACTTCGAATCTCCGGGCGAAGGAGTTAAAACGTCACTCCAACGACTGAGCAACCGCCAACATGGAACAAAAACTCTACCTAGCCATTTGAAGTATGCATACCTGGGGTAGAATCTACGCGCACCCGTGATTATCTCAAAGATCTCAATCACTGCAGGAAGAGAGTTATCGAGGGTCCTTCGAGATCACAAACATGCACTCTGATGGTCTCTACCGACGGTGCGGATTCGCCCTATGTGCATGCATCATATTTTATTAGAAGAGGGACATAAACCTTCAGTGGAAGCGCAAAGGAGGTTAAATCCGACAATGAAGGAGGTCGTCCGTAAAGAAGTTCTAAATGGCTAGACATCAGTAATTTATCCCATTTCGCATGCTGTACCGGGTAAGCCCAAGCTCGTAGTGCCGGTAAGGAGAACAACGCCATCGTGGATCGAAAACAACATCTTACCGCGCCCAGAACAGCTTACGTGGAGAATTTGTATTGATTATCTAAGTCGAACAAGGCCACTCGAAAAAGATCACTTTCCATTGTCGCTTCTACATCGTATGCTCGATCGACAGCTTCTGCTATGAATATTATTGCTTTTTATTGATATTCCTAAGCAGAACCAACTGCCATAGCTCCCCGAAGATCGTGAGAAGACAACACCACTGTCTCTTATGGCATATTCTGATTCTGGGCCGTGATGTCTTTGACTGCGGTAATGCACCGTACTTTTCTACCGATGTATGACGGCCATATTCTCGTACATGGAAAAGAAAAATCGAGATCTTATGGACGATTTTTCTAGCAATGGGGAAATTCATTCGACAATTGTTTGTAAAACTCGAGAAATCAGACCGGCAAGATGTGAAGAGACCAACTTAGTAATTAATTTGGGAAAAGTGCCATTTCATGGTACAAGAGGGTATTGTCCCTTGACATCTGGATCTCAAAGAAGAGGGATAGAGGTAGATAGGCGTAAGATTGAAGCAATTGGAAAAGTTGCCTCCACCTCGGGCCGAAAAGGATTCGGCTTAGCCACGCGGATTTTATAAAGGCTCATCAAGGATTTTTCACGCATTGCAAAACCACGTCTAACCTCCTAGTCCAAGGGATCCCATTTGACTTCATTCGCAATGTTTGCATGCATTCTCGTTGTTGAAGGATAAGTCAAGTTTCACCTCCTATTGTTGCGGCATCGTGACACATTCCCATTTGAACTCATGTGTGACGCCAAATGACTTCGCTGACAAAGGGGGGCACTTGGCAAACGAGAAAATCTTTCTGTAATCTATTATGCTATAGAACCTTGAATAATGTCGAGCTGAATTATGCCACTACAGAGAAAGAATCGTTGGCCATCAGGTTTGCTTCATGCTTAGCCATATTTGATTGGCAATAAGGTCGTGGTGCACACTGATCATTCTGCCATTAAGTACTTGATGACTAAAAAAGATGCCAAACCCCGATTAATTCGGTGGGTCCTTTGTCGCAAGAATTCGATGTAGAAATTAAAGACAAGAAAGGCACTGAAAACCTAGTAGCAGACCATCTTTCACGAATGGAAGGGGCCAGAGATGATGTTCCAGTGAATGACGAATTTCCAGATGAGAAACTCTTAGCTATTGATGAAAAGAGGGCAGTTCCATGGTTCGCAGATGGAATTATTCCGGGTGGCTAAAGTAAATTCCTCCGAATTTAACTATCGCCAGTAAAAGAGGTTTTTCTAATAATTTGAAACACTATTATCGAGGAGCCACTCCTTACGGTGCGTATTAATCGTGCTGATCGTGCCATGGTGAGATGTGCCCGAAGATGAAATGCGCAGCATTCTAAAACCATCATTCACACTCTACCGTGGGGCGGACACTTTGCGGGCCGCAGAACAAAGAATATGTGTTTTAATCGGGTTTTTATCGCCTTCTTGTTTAAAGATGTGCTCATCAATTGCTTCCACTTGTGACAAATGTCAACGAATCAACATCTCTAGAAAGGACGAATCCACCCATGCATCCCATTTCGAGGTAGAATCTCGTTTGATTTATGTGGATAGATTTCATGGACCATTTCCTCGCATCATACAAAGAATCTGTACATTTTGTCGATGTGACTATGTCTCAAAGTGTAGCGATTCCTACACGCACCAATGATGCTGTATTGTGGCTCAATTCTCAAGGCAAAGAATATATTCTCACGCTTGAACTCGAGTTTTGATCACGTATAATGGTACCCATTTCGCAATAAGGTAATTTATTAAGGTTTTGCAAAGTATGGGTATCACATCGCACATCTCTTGCATACCACCCGCAAATAAACTGCAACGCGTAGGTATCAAATCGAGAAATCAAATACATTCTCGAGAGAAGACGTTAACGCTCCAGGAAGGATTGGTCTAAAAAGATGGACGATGCACTCGGGCATACCGCATCATTTAAAACCTCTTCGGGTATGTCACCATTCAGAATCGCTTATGGTAAAGCGTGTCATCTTCCTGGAATCGAGCATCGAGCCTATCAGCCAATGACGCTTAAACATGGATAAGACATCAATAAGCAAACGACTACTCCAACTCAATCAATCGGATGAATTCAGAAACGGCTTATGAAAACGCCTCAAGATTTATATGAAAAGACTAAAGCCCGTACCGAAAAACACTCACCAGAAGGAGTTCGCACTGACAACAAGTGTCTCTTCTATTCAATTCCCGCCTAAAGCTTTTTCCAGGAAACTCAAGTCTCACTCTGGCCCGGCCTTTCACAGGGACTGTCTTTTCACACTACGCGTATTACACATCCTCGAGAAAGGCACATTTACAACAAGACCCAACGATTGAATCAGATATGGAGGCGCAGCTTCGGGCAGTAAGCAAATCATTCCTTCGACAGCCAGCCAGTATTAATGATATAGTCGAGATCATATGAGTTCGGTTCCCGAAAGCACATTATGATTCAGTGGTCGTCGAGCTAATCCATTAAATACAGCGCTTCGAGGCAACAAGTGTTTCTTAAACTTTTCCTTTTTCTAGTTCCACTTCTATTGTTTATTTTCGAGACATGTGGTTTCTAAATTTTCTCCGTAATCGGTGTTTCCACTTGTTTGTTTAATTTCAGAACCCGCGAATGCAGCTAGTGGGGAAGATTCGTTCAAGAGGTGCATTACAAGTCCATAAAGTCACAAGTACGAGTGGGGAGGGTTTTTCCTTATCAAGAGATCATCAATGTGCACAAATTTATTAATCGATCCATAGTTCGCCACGCCTTCGCGACGGATTTCTCACATCGCGACGCCAAATCGACTTCTTCGTGCCACGCCGCGACGCGGGATCCCACGCCGCGACGCCAAATTGACCCCTTCCGTCACGCCGCGACGCGGGATCCCAACGCCGCTGGACGCCAAATCGATCCTCACACGCTATGACGCGGATTTCTCACGTCAGCGACGCGGATTTTCATGACTTCACCACGTCATGACGTTATCTAGACGCCGCGACGCTTGTTAATTTCACGCCGCCACGCCGCTGACGTTGTCTCGCGACGTCGCGACGCTAGTCTCGCTTTAGCCAAGACCAGTTCATTTTGGATCTTCACCTCGCCCACTCCATTGCCTGAAACCCTAGCCATCTTGCTTACCTACACTCACTAAATGCCCACCGGAGCCTCACACGCCGGCCTATGGCTCAGATATCGCCTTCCGACCGCCGCCGGCATCCCAACTTCCTCACACATTGACTCCGGTCTCAGGGCTTTTCCACCACATCGTGCTCGGGTCTAGCCTAGTGGCATTCCTCGCTTGGTCTGTGTGGGTCTCTAGATTATATTTTGTGGGTTTTGTTAGTCTATTCTGTGTGGTTCGAGTCATAGTTAGTTTTTTTTTGTGCTAACACTTAGTAGTTTTGGTTCGTTTAGTTATAATAATTAGGTGTTTTCGCTTTTGGTCTGCTCGCAGGTGCCCACTTCGTGCCCCGACCATGTGTCGCCCAGGTCAATATGTCCGCAAGAGTAAAATCGCTGCCGAGTTCCAGCCGCGAGGACCCGACCCCCACTTACGATATCAGCGGCTTCAGAATGCGAGGTCGTTGATCTACGGCACCATTCGCAAAACCGATCATTCATCAAGGAGAAGGTTTCACCACCCGATGATTTCTTCCGCGAAGACCATTGTCGCTAAGGATGGCGTACAGGCCAACCACCTCATCCAAAGAAGAATGAAAGTGTGGTGCGAGTTCTACGCCAATCTCGCCTCCCATGTGCTGAAGAAAGTCGCAAAGGGGCGTATTGGGTATTGGTATACGTATGGTCGATCAATAGCTTTACAAATTTCGAGCATGTACCTTCGTGAGTCATTCGACCGGCCCACGAGCACCCCGACTACCCCGAGGTTATACGCCAGACACCAATGGTCGGGTGAGTGGAAAATCAATAGTGCGGACATGCAAGCACTTCCCAAGGCCAAGACGGCCTTCATCCCTGGCTGTCCGCACTTCATCACTGCCTCATTCGGAATCCACGACGTGTGTGAAGTGATCGCTGCCGCCGCTCGCCTCAACTATGCCATCTTACGTGACATACCTTCGATAGTCAGGCGTGCCAGGATGCCATCCTCCATAACCGACGCCGGAAGATAACCCGGGGACACCCTCTCTCGATCTTTACCAGGTAAACAAGCCTGGGTGCCCTGCACGACAATGAGGCCTGGCTTCATCCCATCAAGGCAATATCTGTCAAGTGAGACACACCTGGTGTCCCGCGACCTGAGGGGGTGTACGATTCGGGTCATGAGCCCTCGGACAAGGACGAGCTTTATGAGTATCGGGCTCGTTATGGATCCCTGGGCGATCCCCAGGAGACATTGGCCAGTCCTCGTCCCAGCCACCTCCACCACCACCCCAAAGAAATTACTAGCGGCAGCCTCCCTCCAAATTTTCCTGCACTCCGAGGACCCTGTCTCCCTCACCGAGCGCTTGACGTGATCTCCGGGATGAGACCCAGGAGCACCGCTCTCGTCACACAGACTCAGGCCCTCCGCGCGGATATGCACCCGCATCGGCCAACCAAACATACCATTTTACAACAAAGAAGAGACCTACAGCACTCCGTGATCGCGCAGCCTCCGGCCTTCCACCATCCACCTCCACCACCACCGTCGTGATCACCAGGGGAGTACCCTTCACCTCTTTTGTTTATTTCTTGCCCGTGGGGACACTGGCTATTTTGTTTGAGGGGGGGTGTGGTGATCATGTTTTGTTTTGTTTAGTTCGTTTGTTTTAGTGTTTTTATAGTGCTTTTGCTTTTTATAGTGCCTTTTATTTGCTCAAAGATAGTCGTGGTTTCTATTTACTTCATGTTTAGTTCACTACCTCGAGTCATGTGTAGTCTGGGTTTCTGATAAGCCAGGTGCCAGTCAATCTTATATGTAATAATCTAGCGTGCTCAGGTGCCATGTTAAAATCGAGGATCACTTTTGACCGACCACGACATGGATGTTCAAATGCATACAATGTTTGATGCTCAGAATTAGGTTGGAATAGATGGAAAGGGTTAGGTGAACCAATCCCGAGTAGTCAAGACACCCGCTCAAGAACTCCTATCATACTCACACACTAATGACCTCAGTATGCATAGGCCGGTGACCAACTAATGGTTCGACTAACTCGCACTCGAACCATTTAAGTGATGGACACCCACAAAAGAGGATTGCCATCGAGCCCCAAACAAAGAGAAAATACAAAACAATAGAAAAGGTGAAAAAGAAAGGAAAATGAAAAAAAATAGATGATCATGATAAGAATAAGCTGATTATCCAATCGAATCCCGCACAACCGAGGGGCCTTTCAAAGCCTAATGCCCTAAGCCAACTCAAAGGGCCGGGAGTCATCAATTTCACGCCCGCTACATGGGACGTAATATTGATTTTTCCACAACCTAGGGCCTTTGAGTTTGGTTGAGTGTTCTGGGGTAGTTTGAAGGGAATTGAATGCCCGGTGCCCTTAACTAACCGGTGGGAGTCACCAATGGATCCCCCGCTACAGAACACTCCTACAAACTCGCACTAGGGTTTTCTTCCATTTATTTTAGGTACGTAGGAAGCTTTGTGTATTTGGTCAAGTGAATAAATGGGTGCATTCCTATCCTTTCTAGTTAGCTTCTTCCAAATGTAAGTTGAACTCAAGTTTGTAAGTTCAACTGTGACATATACTTCCGAGGTTAGTCATTCATTATAAGCACATAGGGCTTTAAAGGCTATCGAATATCATGATTCGTACTCAGTCACTTTTACCTATTTCAATCGAAGCCCGGTCAAATATCCAGATGCATTTTGTGAACTTTGAGCAAAACAACAATGCAGGAAGCAAACCCAAAATGATCCCCTATTTCAAAGATGCAGTCACATCTCGTTAATTTTCAGTGAGGTCGGGTGTGTGTCCTGCTTAGCCGGGCTTCGCTGAGGACAAGCAAGAAACTAAGTTCGGGGTGTGATGAGTGCCTAAACACTCATATTATACTACGTCTTTCTTTTATCGCTTATTTGATAGTAATTTTATAGTTTTGTGGCTAGACCTTGATTCTCGTGTTTGGTTTGGATGCAAAAAGTATCGAGCGAAAAGAGCAATTTTGGAAGCAATTTTCGAGCAATGGGGATCGTAGGCAGCGATCGCCACGTCGCGACGTTTCCAACGCCGCGACGTCCCCACGCTGCACGCCCAACGCCACGACGCCGAGTCAACAATGCGTGACCCAACAGTCGCGGGAACGCCGCGACGTCTCAACGTCGCGACGTCAGCACGAGATCTGCCCTCATCATTAAAAGCAAAATAGGGCTCATAAATGGTGGAGATCGGGAGGCGTACGAACGAAGGCACGGAATTCCAGAACAGAGTGACACAGACTTCGAAGAAGTGCCGGAGAATTGTACTGTTTCTTATTTTTGGATATTAGAATGATGTTTTTAATACTAAACATTTTTTCTTTTCATTCAAGATGTTCTAGATTCATTTCTAGGTTATGTTGAACCTCGCTATGCTTGATGGATTAAAGTTCGATCTTTATTTTATTCAGCTTATTTATCAATTTGTTCGCATCCGTCTATATCCGTGGTTTAATTATATGGCGAGATGCCTCGCCAACACGGCATAATCACACTCTGAGAGCCGAGATTCGAGAGATGAGGTTATCCAGGATCCGAGTAGAGCAAAATTTTCGCCGATTCGGTAAATGTGAGATATTCCGATCCCGAAGGTGGCATTCGGGGTTAGAACGCTTACATCTCGGAATACTGAAGGAGATGTAGATATACTCAACTCTATTCACGCAGATAAAGTGATATACTCGAGAGAGGATATCCGTAAAGAAGATCACCTCGCCTATCAATAAATTGTAAATACATCAATAATAATATTCATGAATAATCCATTAAAAGTGACAGGGGAGATATAACTTAGCCTTCAATACTCAATAATTTATTAGACCCAAAACTCGCCGACTTTCAGATATTCACCTTCTTCCTAAAAATCATCTCCTCGATATTATCTAAGTTCGAACCTCAGAATAATACACCGTCCCTCGTGGACGATATCCACCACGAGCACTATATTACTGTGCATGACGCTATGCACTTCACAAGACATAGCGCAGACATTTTACACACCGCGCTCGCCCGGGCCACATGGGTATCATGACCTCGTATGGCGTGCAAAGCTTTCGCTATCACATTAAAAGGCCCAGCCTTGGCCTAGTTTAACAAGCTTCCGCCCTCATCAATCTCCTCATTCAAAGAGCTATCCATTGTGTTCGTCTCTCACTTCATTGAGGCCAGGACGTATAGAAAGCCAAGCTACCATCTTTAACCACAAGGTGAGCTCGCAGAGAGTCCGAGGTCCTATGTTCAAAGGTTCAACGCAGTCTCTCGGCTGCAGATATACCGACTAAAAATTCGATCACCGCATTCATTCCTCCGGATTAGGAGTACAATGAAAGACTGATGTTGTCCATCTCAAAAATCCCCAAGCAAGCATGGCCGAGGTGGCCATGTGCGTAGGCTACATTAACTACGAAGAAGCCCTCATATCCAAGAAAGGGAGCTCCTCCACCCATAAAGAAAAAGGGATGCATGTTTGACGCAGGACGGAGCCCCAAAGACAAAGTGATCGGGAGAGGTCTCCAAAGAAAGATGGAGAACCCCCGAAGGCATGGAAACCCCGTGAGATCGCCCGGGGCCCACCGCAATCGAAAAGACGCATAACGCTATCACACTTACTGCTCACCCCTTAACGACTTCTGAGATCGCAGGTCCTAATGCGGAAGTACAAAACTAACAGCTCTTGAGGTATTAACTCAAATGAAGTCGTGACCGCCACAAGAGACAACACCAGATATTGCAAGTTCCACCAGATTACGGCACCGCACTGATGATCGAGACATGTACCAAGAAGGAACAGAGTATTTAATACGGCGTGCATCTCCGACGCCCATACCCGATTAATCACCCTCGACCGCTTCCGTAACCAAGCTCCGCCCGCAGCCACCACCACAACCTTGACAAACAAAGAACTCAGACCAACTTTTGTAGAAATCCACGTGATCTCGTGAGGATTTGCAGGAGGGGAATCCACCACCAGAAGGCCCATTTGCGTAGCATCAGTCAAACAAGAGAGATAAATTCCAGCATAAGCGGTGTCCAAATCGCTTCTGGGCCGACACATCCATAACGCCCTTCCGACTCGACCTAGAGGGATGCCAAGAATCCCATGACGACCCTTGGTATTGGAAAGGCCAGGGCCAACAAAACGATCCATCTGGGTCCTAGTTGACAACTAGTTCAATTGACATCATCTTCGCCGCCTCTCGATAAGACGGGCACTGAAGGGAGAGAATGGAACCCGTCAAAGACCCATCCGCGAGGATTCTGAGAAAAGTACTACCCGGCTCAATACAACTAGTGCTCACCTGGGAGATCCCCATGCTGCGCAACGACGACAAAGAAGATTCCTCGCTATGCACGCCGATATGCTTATAATATGTTGTTGCACCTCCTCTCAACGCAAGTTTCACCCCTCCGCTTACCACATGATGATCGCTTCCTACCGTAGCGGAGTAGTGGATGGTCTGAGGAGACCAACGAAAAAGGCCGTGGAATGCTACCACAGATCCATGAAGCAAAAGCCGGTCGATAACATATCTCTGGATGAGCTCGACATGCGAGACGAGGTGTTCACCCGACCTGAGCCCTCCGAAGAGCTAGAACTGCATCGCCGATGACGACTCGAACACTCGCCTACATCGGGGCCCTTCGCCAGCTAAGACCTCAAAAGCCCCCTCTCACCCATTTCTTGAGACAGAACAAAGACGTCTTCACGTGGAAGCAGGCAGACATGGGAGGAATTGACCCTACAAGACTACTTATAGCCGAACGTCACCCCATCTTTCAAGCCAAGAAACAAAAGAGAAGGAGCTTCGCGCAGACAGTAAAGCGATCAACGAGGAGGTCGACAAACTCTCCAAGTCGGAGCAACGAGAGGTGCAATATCCTGGACTGGTCGCAACGCCAGACTTGTCAAAAGAACGAGACAAGTGGCGACTCAAGATCATCACGAACATCACCGTAGCGTGCCCAAAGACAACTCACGCGGATCGACCATCGTAGACGCCACAAATTCCGGCCACGCCGAACTCCTCGCGATGGATTCTTTCTCCGGCTAAAACCATATCAGCATGGATCCAAATGACCAAGAAAAACCTCATTCGTCACAGTAAGGTGGAACCTATCATATCGTGGCGACGCTGTACTTCAAGAACGGAGCTACCTACTGCAGGTCGGGTAAACAGGATGTTTCATAGCTGCATAGAAACGACCATGGAGGTATACATGTGATGACATGTCGGGTAGTCCACCACCGCCGAGCTCCACATAGCTCATATGTCCGAGGTGTTCCAGATCCTGAGGAAGTACAACATGAAATTGAATCCGCACCTAAAGGTGCTTTCGGGCACACCGAAATTTTAGGTTTCATAGTCAACCGAGGAATCGAGGCAAATCCGCATTAAAATAAAAGTCGTACTCGACATGCCACCGCCATCGTACAAAGGAAGTCCAAATACCGACAGAAGGATTGTCGCTTGCCGATTCAGATTCAGGCAAGTGATTAGTGTCAACCTTTCTTCCAAGTTTTGAAGAAGGCCTTTCAACGGGATAATGGCGCGGTGAAGCATTCTAAGATTGAAAAACATATTCTCAGCTCCCCCATTCCTCGTAAATCCCATCAGGGGGAGCTCCTCACTCTATACTTAGCGTATCGTACTTCGACCAAATACCGCCCCGTCGTAGATAAAGACCGAAAGTACAACACCCAGTTTACTATTGTAGCCGAGCTCTGAGAGGAGCGGAGGAGAGGTACCCAAGGATGGAAAAATTAATTCGCATTAGTAACCTACCGAAGCTCCGCCTACTGTGCTCATACCATAGAAGTTCCAGCAGAATTGTATCCGATGAAGCAAGTGTTACATAAACCAGAGACCTCATGAAGGCTGATGAAGTGGGCCATAGAGCTGAGCGAGTTCAACATCAGATATAAACCGAAAACTGCAATAAAAGGGCAGGTCTTAGAAGATTTCCTCATGGAATTCACCTCAACGGAGCCTACCGAGAACACTCAAGCACCGACTGACCTACCCATCTGGAAACTTTCTGTAGACGGGGCCACAAACGCACAAGGAAGCGAGCCTACGAATCTTTGACCTCCCGTATGAATGTATATCAGTATGCGCTCAGATTCGGATTCCAAGCCTCCAACAACGAGGCCGAATATGAGACCGTCATAGCAGGCCTCAACCTCGCCCATTCACTAGAAATTGACCAGCTTGAGGTCTACAGTGACTCCCAGCTGGTAGTAAGACAAATAGAAGACACCTACGAGGCTAAAAGCTGAAGAATGATCCTGTACCTCAAAAAGGTACGGGATTTATTAAAAAAGTTTGTGCTGGTCCAGGTCAGACATATCCCCAGAGCAGAGAACTCCTGAGCCGATGCCTTGGTAAAACTAGCGACAAATTTCACAGAAGACCTCACAGGTCAACACCGTCAATACCTGGCAGAAATGCCATAGATCTTCGTGACGCAGGGTCGCCCCAAATCGTCCGAGCCGAGTCGAATGGAACTACCTGAATACATACCGCACCTGGACGTCTACCCGACGACCCCAGAGAAGCAGCTAAAATCAGGACGAGGTCAGCTACATTCACTAATCATAAGGGAAGCCTTTACGTTTTCGAGGTTTCTTCACACCCATCCCTATGCACACTGAAAAACACCGAATATGCTAAGGGAAGTACACACGAAGGTGTATGCGGAAATCATATCTGAGTCACATTAGCAGGAAGGTCTTAATATGTGGATACTACCGCCCACGATACTCGTAGAGATGCGATCGACCTGGGCCAGAGATTTAAGACTGGCCAGAGCATGCCAAGATCTCACGCCTCATCCGAGCCCTTGACATCAATCGCTGCCCCCGCCTTTCCAACAAAGCGGCTCGACATACTAGACCTCTACTCCCTCGCTGGCGGCTTCTAATGTAAATTCATCATCGTCATAGTAGATTATTTCACCGCTGGCCGAGACCGGTAACCTTTGGCCACAATCACAATGTATGAGGTCGCACTTGTGGCGAGCCATCATATGCGTGTTTGGTATCCCAAGAGCCCCGGTATCGTATTATTTGAAAGCAATTTGACAACGCCAAGTTCAGTGGATTTTGTGTCGAGCTCGAATTAAGAATTATTACTGCCCCCAAGACATCCGCACCCAATGGTCAGCGTAAGTCACCATTAGAACACTTAAGGCAAAGATTGAAGACCAAATTGAAGATCTAAGGGTAAATGGGTAGAATACTCCGATACAAGCATAGCCTACAGGACTACACGCAAGTCAAAGAACCCAGAAACCCCATTCGCCTCTAGCCTTCGCACTCAAGCAAAGAGCCCCCGTCAAGCCGGGTTAAAGTCCCCAAGAATCGAGTCAAGGACAGTGGAACACAAATGACGAGGCTCTCCGCCCCAAATTTGGACCTCTTTAGATGGTGCGTGAGTGTCCTAAGGCGCACTAAAGATTACCAAAGGAAGACGGCGAGGTATTATAACCAAAAAGTCAAACCCAAGAGCTACATGCCAGGTGACCTAGTCTTGAAGAAACTCCTGCCAACAAGGAAGAATCCAGCGCATGGAAAACTAGGCCCCAACTGGGAAGGCCCCTACATCATATCCCGCCATCGCACTGTGCAATTAATTCCAGACAGAAGGAAAAATTCTACATCATGCTTGGAATGCGGAACACCTAAGCGCTTTTATCAAGACTGTTTGTAATCTTAAATGAGGCATTATCAATTTTCGTGATGACGATTTGAGCTGCCATCGGGTTATTTGATATTAGATCGTCTCAAATACCGTACATATTATGCTCAAAATTACATACAAATAATGTGAAAGTCTATGGTCAAAATGGAAAATTCTCTCTTTATTCCAATCAAATTACACTAAATTACAATCGCAGTGTCATCTAAGACACTTCGAAGTACACAATACAAGCAAGCCCCTAAAAAAAAAAAGCCTTTAAGAAGGAAAGGGGAAAGGAAAACGAGATGAAAATAAATGGAAGAAGGGTAGAAAGGTGGAAAAAGGAGAAGAAGAAAAAAGGAATGGAAAGAGTTTGTGCGAAAGAAAATAAAAAAAGGGGGGGAGAATGAGATGTAGAAGAAAAGAAGAAAGAAAGAGAGAATGAAAGAGAAGAAGAAAGAGAAGAAAGGAGAGGAAGAGAAAGAAGAACATAAAATAGAGAAAGCGGCACAAGAGATGTACCGCCATCTCCGGACGCATTCCCTAGCACGAAGCTAGGGAATAACATAACTCCCATAAAGGGGAAACTAGGGAAAAACACAACTCCCACAAGCAGAGGCCCAAAAAAGCTGAACCAGAATCTTCCGGCGGATCCCCGACGAAGACGATCAAGCTTCGACGCTTCATTTCGCAGATCTCAGTTACGCACCAGAAAGGGCAGAATACCCGGAGTATAAACCCCATAGCAATGAAGCCGCCATTTATAAGAAGGCCAAAGCACTCGGAAATTCGCGCAATCGTTTCCAATTCTCCATGAACCAAAGATTAAAGACACTCAAGGTCTTCCCAAAAATCAAATGAATGGCCACACGCAATAGCTCGCCACGAGCCCGACCACTTCCTGCACAGCCATGTTCCTGCCACATATCACCAGCTTTCAAATTACAAGGCCTCAAATGGGCCGGAGCCCGCAAGAGGGCTCGCCGACGAGCCGAACACTCGCACAGCCATGCACCCAAGAGTTAGATCACCAGGATTTTCAAACTCACAAGGTCTTCAACGCCGGAGCCCAAAGAAATTACTGACGAGCTCGACCACTCTACACAGCCATGCAAATTTAAGAGTCGATCACCAGTTTTCACCACAAAGGGCCTCGCCGAGCTCCAAGAAATTTCATTGACGAGCTCGACCACTCCGCACTGCCTACGCACGGCAAGAGGCCGATCAGCCTGAAGCCACCACAACGCCGCCGCCCTGAGCCCAAGAAATTACTTTGACGGTAGCCGACTACTCGCACAAGCCATGCAAACTTAAGATCGATCACCAGCTTTCACCCCACAAGGCTCTGGTCCGGAGCTCCAAGAAATTCATTGACGAAATGACCACTCGCGACGCGCCACGCAAAGATAAGAGTCGATCACCAGACTTTTCAACCCATAAGGCCTCAAATACCGAGCCCGGGGCAAGAGGGCTCATTGACGAAACGACCACTCTACACTGTGCCACGCAGTTTGGCGAGTCGATCACCAGCTTTTCAAATTTCATTGCGCCCAAATACCGGTTCTGGCGCAAGACTGGGCTGACGGTACCGACCACTCGCACGCGCCATGCAAATCTAAGAGTCGATCACCAGCAGTACCATTAAGGCCTCGCCCGGGGCCCAAGAGCTCGCCTTGATGAGTCTCGACTACTCTCAGATAGGCTGGCGCAATTAAGAGTCGATCACCAGCTTTTCACCACAAGGCCTCAAATACCGGAGCCCAAGAGGCCTGGCCGACGAGTCTGACCACTCCTCAAGACGTGCCATGCAGCCTTAAGAGAGTCGATCACCAGCTTTTCAACCCACAAGGCCTAGCGCCCGGAGCCCGCAGCTTGGGTTCGACGAGTCTCGACCACTCTACACGTGCCACGCAACCTAAGAAATGATCGCCAGCTTTTCAAATTCATTGCTGTCTCACGCCTCGGAGCCCAAGAGTTTTAGTTCGACGAGTTCGACCATTTCCGCACAGCCATGCAAATCTAAGAGAGTTAGGATCACCAGTTTTCAAACCCACAAGGCCCTCAAATGCCAGAGCCCAAAGAGTTTAGCTCGACGAGTCCGACCACTTCCACACAGCCATGTAGCCTAAGAGTCACCGATCACCAAGCCAAATCCCCACAAGGCCTCGCCGCCCGAGCCCAAGAGCTCGCTCGACGAGCCACCACTCAGACAGCCACGTGTACCCCAAGAGTCATATCACCAGTTCTTTTCAAATTCCCAGCCTCGCCTGGAGCCTGCAGCTCAGCTGACGAGTCTTCGACCACCTCGCACAGCCATGCAACCTAAGAGTCGGGCTCGCCGTGCTTTAATTCTACAAAGCCTTAGCGCTGTGAGCCCTAAGAAACACCCTGAGAGCTCAACCCGCTTCAATCCTAGCCATACACCAGAGAGCCAAGCCAAAGACAGACGCCTCAACCTGTGCAATGTAGCCAAGAAATTAATTTAGTTCGTAAGTGCACGTCGAATGCATAAGAAGAGATAGAAGGATAAAAATAACATTTACATGAAAAGATACGTCCCGGGTCCTGTGCCCAAAGAAAAATAAATAAGACAAAAAGCCGACATCGATATGCACCGGCGATAAGGCATCAGAAGGAGGAGCAGAGGGTGAAGAGGGGAGCTGGCCTCACGGTGTTCGGTTCTCCGTAATAGTCGCCAGAGAGGACTCTCACCTCCTCGCCGCTAGGATGTCAAAGTTGAAGTCCAGTCGGTAAAGATTAGTAGCTTTCCTTGAAAGGGGCAAGCCACCTAGAAGCCCATTGAGTATAGGCCTCATCCCTCAATCTTCCTATAACTTCATCCCGTTGAGCAACCAGAGTTATTTTTTGATGAAGGTCCCTACGCAGCCCACGGCACTCCTCAATCAAGCTGCTCACAATAGTTTGTGTACTTCTGAGGCCTCACGACGAGCCCATCCAAAGAGGCGCCTCTGCCTTATCGCTAGCTCATCTGGACCGCACGTAGCTCTTCCTTAGACTCCCGCAGCTTGCCTTGGGATGTGAGAAGCTCGTCCCTAACCATCTGAAGCTCATACTGGGTAGACTGTCGCCCGTCCCTAGCCTCTAGCAAGTCATTTTGTGCAGCCCGTAGCTCATCCCGAACGGCACGAAGCTCGCCTTCGGCCGCTCTCAAGTTGTTTCGGCCCATCTACTCCTGCATCGAGCACGTGCCGACGTAGCATGCTTCAAATCGTATTTAAGCTTCACCGCCTCCTATTACATTGCCAGGACCCGATCTCAGCCTCGCCTCGCCAATGTGATGAAGCCACCGCCTTTGTAAACCCGGGCGCCTTTGGCATGACCTTTCGCTTTAGCTCGCCTTTTCGCTAAATTCAAATGAGTATCCACTTCTGCCACATCCAACATGTAATCAATATCCAACGCAAGATCAACACTCATCTCAAATGGAACTGTATTACGACAGATATGGGAACTTACAGAGGCTAATTTCCTTGCGGATGAGCCAAAGCTCATCAATCCGGGCAAAGACGCCGACCCTCGAGATCGAATCCTTAAGAATGACCAGACTCGTCCCGCTTTGAGTTCGCATCAGAAGCAAGGAGTCGCATTCTAATTCGAGTCCGAGTCCTTCCTTCTTTCAATCTCTTCCGCCCTGGAGAAGGTGGCCTGGCTCTTCTCAAGAAGTGATTCCAGACAAGGATGGGCATGACCGCTCAATCCACGCTCAACGGCCCTACCGGAGGGACCTTTTGCCTTCGCAGCAAACCCAAAACGGGGCTGCGAACTCAAGACTTTAGGGAGCCTCACCTGAGAGGCGACAAGGCCTCGTCTCGGCTCTGGACACAGACTGAGAAAGAGGAAAGACGCCCCAACTCTCGGGAACCTTAAGCAAAGCCTACAATCTTTCAACGAGTCCTCAGGCCTTCCGTTTCACACCCGGGCTTCGAGACAACGTCTCTAACCGAGCCGGCTTCTCCTCCCTTAGTGGGTCTGGCAACCGGGAGGTCCGGGCGGGAGAGACTTTCATGGTGGAAGGAGGCGAAGGCCTCAAAGCAGCAGAGCGGGCTGACCTCGAGCTCGAAGGGCCAAGAATTTTCGAATTGATCAACTCCTCGTAGGGGCAAGGAGGACACTCATCCAACACTAGCGCTATGACGTTATCTTTGGCGCTGAGATCGATTCGAGCGCCTGAGAGGCATGTAGACAATGCAGAATTAGAAATACTCAATAACCCCATAAAGATTATACCAAAAACAAAGCGAACACTTAATGCAGGATTCTCGCTGGTCCAAGCAAACTAACGCCCTGTGGTGTCGTCCTTGTCAAGAGGGTCATATTCCCAATTGCGACCGCTAACAAAGAAGTAGTGTCCCTTCCAAAGCCTGTGGGAAGAGGGAAAATCAGAAATCACTGCAGGAGCGCTGCAGAGCGCAGTGTGAGGACAGAGGAAGCCCTCAGCTGCTTCCTTCAAGTAAAAAGATAAAAGGAATAGTTATACTGGAACACCAAGTCCCCTATCCCTAAAGAAAACCAATAGGCCAACCAAAATACCCCAACCATTGGGCGAGAGCTGAGAAGGACAGACATTGAAGTGCTGCAAAACCCCTTTCATGAAGGGATGCAGAGGAAAGCGAAGACCATTATCAAAGGCCACTTCAAAGAAGCACACCATCTTAGGCACGAAAACCACATAGGAGGTCAAAACGTCAGGGGACCACACTCGAACGCCAAAAGGAGGTCGGTAACGTCTAGTGGAGGTGGCCCCATATGAGGGACCGACCTTGCTAAGTTCCACAATTAAAGCATGCTGAAAGGCGGATTTTAGGTATTCTGACCCTCCAGGATATTTAATCAGGTCTACTTTCCCACCCTCGTCTGCTGGAAAAGGAGGTGCCCCTGGGCATCTCGTCCAACCCCACTGAACTACGAAGGAGACGCCTATCCACCTGTAACTAGCAATGTTCGAAGAGAGTCACCCCAAGGTCGCCAGAGAAGCAAGAGTGTCACCCTGGGCTGTCAGATCGGCCGAAAAAGAGACCAGCAAAGAAGCAAGGTCCCAAGAATGAAACGAAAAAAGCTATCTTAGGAAAAACGCCAGAAAAAGACTCTACACAAAAGGGTAAGTCGGAAAACTAAGGAAAAGTAAAGTACGAACTCGCTGAGAGCAAAGAAGAGGTTTCAGGATTAGGAGCACACAAGACAGAGGAGGTCTGCGAAAGAAACAGAAGGAAACTGAAAGAAGTGGGAAAGATGAGCGGGAAAACCAAAGAGTCATCATTATCGCAAGACGTATGACAGCGATCAAGCCTTAACTAACCCAAATTTCGAGCGCATCGTGAAATCAGATCAAATACGAGAACGTTATGCCTCGCCCACGCACATCATACACAAGGCTTATGGGGCAACCACTGTGGTTTGAGGCTCGCAGACCAACTCGCCAAACCCAAAGAAGAGGCGTGCCCATTGAAGCACTCAGACCTTTGACGCCAGCCCAAAATGAAAGCCCAATCCGCACGGCCCAAAGGCCGGTTATGGGTAATCGAGAAAGCCCACTTTCTACAAATTAAACTGAATCTCATCAATAAGGGAAATAGAATAATCCCCAATAACGTATTATCCTACAAATCTAACTAGATCTCACCAATACAAAATAAGAGACCACGTATATAACACTATCCTGGCGGATCAAGACTGATCCCACCACTGTGAAGAAGGATAATTCTAAATAAAGTGCTCATTAATCAAATCCGATGACTAAAAGCAACAAATATCCTTGGCCCAATGGGATAGAATCCTAATCACTATCCAACCTGGAAAACATTCAATATAAATACCAAAGCACCCCATCGGGTGAAAGGCACGTGAACATTCGCCTCCCTCTAAGCAGCTTCTATCTTTTCTCTCGTAAAGAAACTCGACTAGCACGGAGCGCCACTCGCTGCCTCCCGCCGACCCTTTCTTTCTTACTTGTCTTTGCAGAGGTGTATCACATCTGGAGCCTGCAGACCAGCCCCGCAGCAACCCAATCTCCGGCCCAACTACCCCCAAACGCTCCAGCCCAATCCGGTTAAAAAAAAGCATCATCAATATTAAACCTAAATCAACCTATCATGCTTAGTTCATATGGTAGATCGCTCAACCTTTCAAAAGGCAAAGGGCATAAGGAAGGGGTCTAATGACTAATAATACATAATTTGCTTTTATTACTTGAGGTACTGGATGCTAAAAAGTATATAGTTATCAACCTAGCGCCAGTTGCCGTCTCTAGCACAACCTTCATTCAAGCTTAAGGTTTCATTATGGTTGATTAACAAGATTAATTGATGATTGAAGAGTAGATCTAGAGAGGAGCTCGACTTAAAGGCTCAATATTGTAGTTTGGCTTTTGCAGTAACTCCGTTAGGATAGAGACTAGGTGAGTTTTAAGGTTTTTTTTGTTGCGATCCGGGTTGTTTTGGTTGATTTTTCTCTCAAGGAGGAGTGATTTTTTACTTCTTGATCTAAAATCACCTCATTTACATCTTTTTTTTCCACTTTTTATCAATCAAGTGGTCATTCCACATAGATCTCTATTTTCTTTTGTTGTTTTCAGAGCTACACCGTCTTATCGAGATCGCATGTTTATATTGCCTTCATCGGTTTCAGCATGACAGCATTCAGCTTTTAATGCTTCAAAGCATATCTGATTAAACAGAGACATCACGTAAACTCAAGTCTTATGAATTCTAGTCATTATAGAATTTTCGAATGTACAGACTTTGTGTCGAGTCATTATGTTAGTGCTTACAAACCTCGATATTGCACCATCCTTTAGTGTTTTTAGCAAATTTAATTATGTGTCTCAATCGGATGTATTGTTAATTTGAATCAATGAAACTTTTATTTCAAAAAAAGTATTACACAATATATGATGGATGCTTACTTCAAATAAGGAAGTCATGTTCTTCAAGAGGCTCGATGTCACATGAAAGCTTCCTGACCTCTTCAAGCATTTTAACATCATTGTCAGCATCAGCATCAGCATCAGCAACTGTCTTTGGATAGAATGAAGATTATCACATAGCATAATAAGATTTATAAGAAAGATTATGAATTAATTAAGTAAATTATCATTAATTTACACAATACCTTGTCAATGATAGCCTCAAGAAGATCATCTGACAGTTTCACATCAGATTCCACCAAAATGGCCCTAGCCTCGTCAGCTGTACAAAAGGAATACTAAAGTTCTAAATAGTTTACATGGAACTCCATGTAGATGATGAAAAAAGAAACATAATTCTAAACTATTTTTAACAACAAATAGAATTATGATCCTAGTGTTCTTGTGCCAGACCAAAAAAATTTGTCACAGTTCATTTACTCTCTTTAGAGAGAGGGAGAAAATCTTCCCATATGGTTACTTGAAAGCTACAAACTGAAGCTAGCCCATCCTACAACATGATAAAATTGGAAGTACTTCAAACTAAAATTCCAAGTGATTTTGATATGAGACTTCGGTGATGTTTGCTTTTGGTTTTTTGCAAGCTAATGCATTCAAGACAATTGGTTTGTTTTTTAATTTTTTTCATGACATATAGGTTGAAATTTCTAAAAAAAATTCTAAATAGAAAAAGCCAAAAAAAAAAGTCATCTTCCAAAACAGAAAACATCATCCTTGCCCAACAAGAAAGAAAGCTAGTAACACTCACTACCCAATGTTAAAAAACAAACAATAAAATACTTAATACTATCAAGTACTATTTAGCATAAATGTCGACTTGAAGGAAAGCTAGCAGTACTCACTACCTAATATTAAAAAATAAACAACTAAACACTTAACACTATCAAGTACTATTTAGCATTAAGCTGAAAAAAGTTATATTCAACATTAGGTAAAAAAAAACAAACGCCACCTTCATTTCTCCAAACTCTAATCCAGGTGTTATGATAAACAAATTAAAAGAAATGTCCAGAAACCTTGTAATAGAATATGAAAAGGGTCAAGGTTCCTTTACCCTATCTAGGAAAAGATTCTCGCTATGCGGAGACTTGAACAACACAAGTTGAAGCTCTTCCTACAAAAAATGATAAATGTCGACAAAAAGATAAGCATACACCTTTGCATATAGTTAAAGATGTCAATCAATACCTGTACATCAATCCATAACGCACATAACTAAGAGCAAGCTCATTTATAGCTATTTAGTCATACTTAGCTTAGTTTGATCAAATTCTAAAAGAGAATGCAAAACCACTCACACCAAAACCTAAATGATATGTTTGATTACAGAAAAGTACTAACAAAAGAAATGAAGATGTTAAGCTATGTTTCCCCAAACAATTTGAGGAAACATGCAAGGAAAACAAAATAGAGATAAAAAAATGGAAGAAAGAAAGAAAATGAAGGGAAAATAAAGAATAGATATAAAATCAATAAATTATTTTTATTTGTTATTATAAACTCATCTCCCACTTTTCCTTCTTCTATGTAAAGATTAAATAATTACAAACGTAAAAGATTCAAACAACTTTCCACTTTCTTTAGTATTTTCCTAAGTGAAACCAAACTTGATAAAATCATTTTCCTTAAGGCTATGATTCATTCCAATAAGGTCTTCTATTTTCCTTTAATTGTTCTTTCTTTGTACTTTTTGTCTCTATTTTCTTCCTCTTGCATCTTCCCTCAGATTTTCCAAGTACCAAACATGGCCTCAGTTTCTATCAGAAAACTTCATCTACACTGTGACCTCCTCTTATTTCTAATTACAGTTTTTATTTTTTCTCAAATGTGCTGAATGATTTTGTACCCATATCGGAAAATGTTTCAATTCTGCACTCAACCAAAATATATATGCCCTAAATTTTAAAAAATATGTCAACAAAATCAAATAATCATTACTCCAACCAAGAAATAACAAATTCAAACCTAAAGAAATTACCCAGATCAAATCATGACCCCATTTGAATCTACCATGTGAATTGATCCATCATCACTAATTATGCTACTCAACTTCTTAAACAACTCATACAGAGCCTCCAATTCATTAACAGTAACTGCATCATTACCAAACAAAATAATTTAATTCAGATTGGTTCGTAACAATCATAAAATCATAGATTCATCCCACATTTTTCCTACTACAAACGCCTATTCTCATGAATTTTTGAAATCCAAACTCGAAAACAGAACAACAAAAGAATTAAACAAATAATTTAATTCAGATTGAAACAACAAATCATAAAATCATAGATTCATCCCACATTTTTCCCACCAAGCAAACGCCATTCCCCATCAATTTTTGAAATCCAAACTCGAAAACAGAACAACAAAAGAATTAAACAAAAAAAATCAACTAATAACGAAACATGGCCTCCTAATTCACCACCCTAAAATCTTTCTCTCATTTTTCCCACATTTTCCCGCAACCAAACAACAATTGCCCTCAAACAAAAAACAAGAAAATAAAGAATATTACAGTGCGATTCATGGGCGATCTGAGAGAGCTAGCTCTTTGTACCCGTATCTCGATTTCTTATGATGCTCGTTTTTGTTTTTGTGGAAGTCGCAGCAATCGGCCGCGGCGAATACTAAAGCTTCGACTATGCCTACAAATGGTATAAAAGCAGCACACAACTTCTCTCCCATGGTAAGAGAGCTTGATCTCTGTAAAAAAAAAAAACAGATTCCCAACCATAGATTCACCAAAAACTCTGAACCAAATTTTTTTTGAAATAGAAGAAATACAAGATGTTAGATTATTATACTGTTAGATTTATTTGTATTTTTCCTGTGATCAGAATTGTATTTCACCCTAATACATAAATTTCAATTTCTATATAAGGCATCCTTTTCAGACTTCAGAATTTCACCCTTTATAATATATAAAGACTGCTCTTCTTCAGCCAGAGTTATGCTCTTTCGATTTTTTTTCATTGCCTCCTCACGGCTTATGAATCTTCATGCCCATTTATATTTTCTTTTTTTCTCGACAAACACCACTCGTTTACACCGTACAACTTGTTTTTTTTACTGACGAAAAACCCGTAGTCGGTTGTTTCCTCCTTTCGCAAAGACTAAAACTCAAGTTACAAAGCCCACTGGGCGTTAGGAATCACAGACGATCACACCACAAGCAAAGAGGCCATCTGAAGCCATCACGTGCCACCCGCACTGGGAGCGAGCCGCATTCGCGCACGCCTGGCACTTCATGCGCCTACATCACATGTGTATTTACGCCAGCACCACGTCCACCCCCCCCCCAATTCAACTCTTCGCGCCTATCGCTCGTTGGACCCGCGCCGTTAACCGGCTTCCACGCCATCATCGATTTTGCCACATCATCCCGCTGACTTTGCCACGCCAATCGCTGATCAAGGACTAAAATTCACCAAGCGAGATTCTCGACTTATTTTCGCCTTGATTCCATTTGCCGCTTTGTTTTAGATCTCGACTCGATATGCTGTGTGATGAGATTTCTCGTCCGATTCATGTTACTTTTAATGGAGATAATTTTACCTAAAGGGTCTCAAGCTACGACGGTTATCTCAAAGGCCGCGTAGTTTGCGGGCTTTATGTCTCTGGTGACCGTCCTATAACAGAACAAGTGGACAAAGAAACTGATTCTGCCTATACCATTCGAATTGAGAATTGGAAAAGTGCTAATCATCAAATCATCACTTGGTTTCGTAATACATATATTCCATCAATTGTTGATGAATTTGACAACATTGATATTGCCAAAGCTAGAAGTATAGACTTACTTGTTACTTCCCCAGAGGTTGACTTGTGGTGCTCGTAACTTCAAGCTCACATGCAAATCTTTATCGATTCGTTGAACCGTGTCACCGGATCACCAGATATCATAGCCTGCTGAAATCTATTTGGGATCACTCAATTGCATGTCTTCTCTCCAATTTTGCTAACACCAAATTGGTTTATATTCATCGTGAACAAGGACTCCACTGCTTAGCTTTTACTCTGTGGCTTCGTGATGAGCTCAATCAACTGTAGTCATAGCCCTCCATCAAAGATCCTTTACCAATACTCACACTCTATTCATAAGCTTACTGATAATCGAGACCCGTCTTCAGACCGAACCCATTTATATCCGCACCATGGTTCTTATTCCAAACATTGTTCCAGATCACTATCTCGTTTTTCCCTCTATATCATTCACTCACCTATGTTTGGCTGCAAGAAAGTGAATAATCGCCGACGACATAACAATGCTAGTTTCTCTTCTACCTCGCAGCTTCAAGAACAAAGGTCACATGCAAACCTGTTACACTCGGCAATGTGATTCTTCGTAACACCACGTTTGACCTACCGAATTATCAACTATGACTCCCATTCCAGTCCTGGTCCCGCCATCTCTCTCTCTATAGCATAAGACCCGAATCTCGATACCCTCCCCGGTGGTTCTCCTCTGTGTTATCCGCTTAGTGAAGTCCCCACCGTACAATCCATAGGGAATACACAATGGAACCCCACCTAAGAAAGAAGTAAACACATGCAGTACCACAATACCTCAATTATATAGAAAAATCCACTACAGCTTAAATCCACGACCGACCTATCTTAATGTAGGTCATAACCACAAACATACATAATAAGGACTATATGTGTTCAATACTAATATCGAAAGCATTCTAAGAGTATTTGCGACTTAGTAAGTACAAATAAAGATAAATGAGTCCAATAAACCAGACAGGTAGATGAGATAAAGTACTACAGCTGTAGCAGAAAGAGCGGTGTTGAATATAGCGCGAGGTAGGCCCTACGAACTGCCTGGACCTAGGGAACAGATTTAAAAAAAAACAATGAACGTGAGATAATAAACCTCAGTGAGTGACATAATTTATAATGAAAATAATGTTTTTATTTTCGAACATTTCTTCTCTCAAGACCTCACGTCCACTCTTTTGTAAGGTTCCCCGTTTAGAAACATTTCACAAAACCCAACTTTACCCAAGTCCAACAATATGAAATTCTTGCTCAAAAATTTAACCAACATGATTTTTTTTTTTTAAGAAAATTATAGCCTGAATTGTTCACAACCTAAAAATTGAGCATAAAGTATGTATAGTCATCATGTTGTAAAAATAATCATGAAAGTACCATAACCATAAATATTGAAATGGTTATACCTTCATCAGAAATCAACAATGTACCGTACCATATACCTATCATAAACCGTCGGGTAAACCCGACCTCACGACACCGTGGCAACCAATAAACCTTCAATTAAACCCGACCATCACGTGGAAACTAATAAACCTTCGGGTAAACCCGACCATCACGTGGCACCAATACCTTTCGGGTAAAACCTAATTCATCACGTGGCAACTAATAAACCTTCGTAACCCCGACATCACGGTCGCGGAAATAATATAGAATCGCTTTACTCATGTACCTTTCCAACGATATCAGATATAATTATTTCACAAATCTCAAAATCTCTTTCTCTTAAAACAATAAGTTCTCAAAGTGGTTTAAACCTCAATTCACGCACCCAACATATTTAAATAATTACGACTCATCCCCATGAACTCGCAAACTTCCAAATATTTAAAATGTTGACAAATCTCACATGAAATGATAACTTGTTTATATGAAAACAGTTCATTCTATTTATGCATAACCAACCATTCGATCAAACGATATATTTATTAAATAATTAACCATAATTATATACCAATATAATACCCCAAAACATTTAAAACATATAAACCACTCACCGACTACGACGCCGTCCCGCTCCCTACTGTGATCGCCTCCCTAGCCGGCCAAGTGTCCGTATTATAAATAAAAACACCACTTCAGCCTTCAATAACCTGAACTAACAACATCGATGCCCCGAAGGCCTTAGAGTAAATTTTTAACTATGAAACCATCTAAATCGGACCCGACAAGTCCAATTACACAAGCAGCCCTATAGTCCCAGACTCAAAATTGGGGCTTTTCACCCGGACTAATTTCCTGAAATTGAACCATTCCACAATCTCAACAAACGATCCAATTTCATCAATCCATCTTCAATTTTTTCCAACTCTGACCAATTGGTACCCAATTTCCGTCCAACCTTCTCGGTAATTACCCCTAAATGACCAAAAAATGGAAAACTAACCAAACGACGTCCAAAATTCACAAACCATATATCAACGGAGTCTAAGAGACTCGAACACATCAGTACCCTTACCTTGGTCCAAAGGTTGCCAGGTGGCCGAAAACTCGGTCCAACAAATGAATTTCAACTTTGTTTTGTCAGATTCTTCAAACGGTGAGGAATCGCAAAATGGACCACGGAATGAGTAAAGGGTCCAAAATGGTGTTAGGAGGCGGGTCGGCCTGTAGGTTTAAAAATGCGCAAAACTGCGGACCCACGTGGCCGCCGCCGCCGCCGCCGCCTCGCGGCCGCCCGGGAGCATGGCGCGCCCGGCGGGCGGTTCGTGGAAATTTCACGGCCGATCGCCTCACCTTGCTCCTCCCTGGTCGTGCTGCGGTGCAAGGTGGGTGGCCGGAGTCGCTCCCACCCGCTAAAACTGACGCTTGAAAATGGGTCAAAACGACCCGGGCCTGGTGTTCACGCATTTTGGGAGTTTTTTCAGTATTTTGGAGCTCAAAATGAGTGTCTCAGCTGTGGTTTCATTTGGCACACAAGGCTAGGTTTATATAGGGCCTAGGGTCGCTTTTAGGTAAAAACTGAAGACAGCTTTGGACATTGTTAAAATGTTGTTGTTTGAACTTTTAAGGTCATAACTTTTTATCCGTAGTTTCCATTTTGATGCTCAACCCGCTTCATGAACCTCAGACACAAGGACTACTTAAATGGTGTCTTAGTCAATCCAAAATTATTCATTTTTGAAAAATTCAACTTTGGTCCACATACTAAGTGTTGGTCAACCTTGGTCAAACTTACCAAACCCTTTGGCCAAACGTTAAGAAAAACTTGTATTATTTGGTACCTGGGCCATTACAACCTACCCCTTTAAAAGAAAAAATTCTGTCCACGAATTCGCACCGTGTCATGGAAGAGATGAGGGTACTGTCCCGCATTCGTCCTCCGCTCCTGCCGCCTCCTCGACTGCGTGGTTTCCCAAAGACTTCACTAAGGATATTGTCTGTCGCGGGCTCCTTCCCTACCCGGGACCCGTGACCGGGCCGTCTTCATAGATGTCATCCCCACTCAATCTCTCGGTGCCTCTAACACATGTGAGGGATCCGAGATACATGCCTGCGTATATGGAGATGTGTGGAAACATTATGGACTCGAGAAAGCCCTCCGCAAGTCTAATCTATAAGCCACCTGGACCGTCCTCAACAATCTCAAAAGGTCCGATGTAGCTGGTGACTTAGCTTCCTCGTCCCAAAGCGCACCACGCCCTTCCAAGGAGAAGCCAAGAATACTCGATCCTCGACCTCAAACTCAAGATCCTTTCTACGCTTGTCCGCATAGCTCTTTTGCCTATCTTGAGCCGCTTTCAACCTGGCACGTATAACATTAACCTTGTCCACAATCGTTTTGTACACCGACCTAGTAATTCCCTTTTCGCTCGGGCCTCATTCCAACATAAGGGAGTGCGACATTGTTTCTCATACAATGCCTCATAAGGTGACATCTCAATGCTTGAGTGATAGCTGTTGTTATAAGTGAACTCTGCCAAAGGTAGATATTCATTCCAATGACCCTTGAATTGCAGTACGCATGACCACAACATATCCTCCAAAGTCTGAATAGTCCTCTCAGATTGTCCATCGGTTTGAGGGTGAAAAGCGGTACTCAAATTCAACTTGACACCTAGTTCCTTCATCAACCTCTTCCAAAACCTCGAAGTGAATCGTGGATCTCTATATCAGATGATCGACACTGGCACCCCATGCAAACTCACTATATGATTCATAAAGAGTTCCGCTAGTTTCTGAGGAGAAAACCCTCTCACGACAGTAGAAAACGCGCGCACTTGCCGAGTCGATCAACTACTACCCAAATGCCATCATGTTCTGAACTGGTGGAGGAAACAATACAAAATCCATTGTAATGCGCCATTTCCACTCCGGATAGGTAGGTCGCAAAGCCGTAAGGCTTTTGTCTCTCTCGCTTCACTGTCGACGCATGAAGCACTTAGATACATACTCGGGCAACTTCTTTTCATCCCTAACCACCAATAATATTCCTTCCGTTGTACCAGACATCTTGTACTACGGGTGCATAGCATGCAGTAACTATGGGCTTCCTCCAATACTTGCCTTTTTAACTCTTCAGCTGCCGAAACACACAGCCTAGAACCAATCACCAAGGCCCCATCGTCTCTAATAGCAAAATCCGACCGTTCCCCTTCCTCGACCTTCTTTCATGCTCATCAAATAGGATCTTCTAGTTGCACAATCTCGATCTAAGGCATCTAATGTGAGTTGAAACTATTAGCAAAAGTGCTCTAAGCATGCATCCCCAACTCAACACCCAAATCTCGCAACTCGACCATCACGTGAGTTGTATTGTTTGCATGGTGCTTCAAAGATCGTAGCCTTCCTACTCAAAGCATCCGCCACCACATTTGCCTTACCTGGATGGTAGTCAATAGTGCAATCATAATCCTTAAGTAGTTCCATCCACCTCCTTTGCCTTAAGTTTAACTCCTTCTGGGTAAACAAATATTTAAGGCTCTTATGGTCGGTAAATATCTGGCAAGTCGCCTCATACAAGTAATGCCTAAGTCTTCAATTTTAAAATTACCGCAGAAGAAGTCTAAGTCATGGGTAGGATAATTCAAATGTGTTTCTTCAACCGTCCGAAGCATACGCCACAACTCTCTTATGCTGCATCAACACGCAACCTAAACCTTGGTGATTTCATCAGCTCGTGAAACCTCGAACCCCCCGGCTTCGCTCTCCGGGCAATGTCAAACAATGGGCCGGCGTCAACTTTTCCTTCGGTTTGAAGCTCCCCACACCGTCGCCCACTCAAATTTAACCCCTTCTAGTCAAACGCTGAAGTGGTCCCGCTATTTTTGAGAATCCTTCTATGAACCCGTTTAGACACCCCAATCCTAGGAAACTCCTGTGACTTCGCCACCGTAGTCGGTTGTTTCCAAATTTTGCCATTGCCTCTACCTTCTCGAGGATCCACATAAATGCCATCACAGAACCACATGTCCGAGAAATCCCACTCGGCTCAACCAAAACTCACATTTGTTGAACTTGGCATACAACTGATGCTGCCTTAAAGTCTGCAACACCAAACCCAAATGTGTCTCATGCTCCAACTCGCTTCTCGAGTACACCAAGATATCGTCGATAAAGACAATGACAAATCGATCCAAGTATGGACGAAAGACCTGGTTCATCAAGTTCATGAAAGCTACTGGGGCATTGGTGAGCCCGAAAGACATCACTAGAAACTCATAATGCCCATATCTCGTCCTGAATGCCGTCTTAGGAATGTCCGATTCCCTAATCCTTAATCTGGCGGTACCCCGACTCAAGTCAATCTTCGAGAAAACACTTTTGCGACCCCTGAGCCGGGTCAAATAAATCATCAATCGAGGCAAAGGATATTTGTTGCGAATGGTGACCTTTATTCAACCTGCCTATAGTCTATGCACAACCTCCACCATCTTTTCTTCACAAATAACACCTGGCGCCCCCAAGGTGAAATACCGGGCCAAATAAATCCCATCCACCAACCTTATACCGAAAGCCTTCAACTCTTTCAACTCAAATTCTAAGACCATTCTATAAGGTGGTAAAGAAATGGGAGTCGTATCAGTAGACTCAAATCATCGAAAATCTATCTCTCGCTCGAGGTAAACCTAAGATCGTCATGAACACATCCGTAGTCCTTACTTCACCGGGTACGTCCTCTCTAATCTCGCTCGTTGCTACGAGTGTCAACTACATGAGCTAATTCCTTTACAACCTTTTTGAAGTAAACATTTGCGAAATGGCGTAAATCAAACTTGAAGGTGCTCTCCCGCTCTCCATAGAAGACTACTACCTGTAGTCCCTTGGCCGTTTAAATATCACCTCCTCGTTAAACAATCCATTGAAGCATAGTTCAGCCAGCTTCAATCCATACCAAGAATCACATCTAACCCTCGAGATCTATTATCAAACCCGCTCCATATTCGCCCTCAATAGAAAAACAAGCTAAATTCTTAAGCATCTCGACAGGGCCATGTGGATTCTCCCGTGGGTGTGGCAATCTCCAAACTACAACCCAAAGGAATCCAGTTGTCTGACTCTCGTGCAACATACTCACGTGAAATAAGAGAGTGTGTAGCCCCGGGTCAAACAGCACACGTGCATCGCTTACCAAGAATAGATAATGTACCCGCATAACGTCAGTGGCCTCGTGCCTCCCGACCGTCATAAAGATAAACTCCTCCTCTAGCAGGTGGTCGTCCTCTCTGTCCTCTGCCTCTAGCCGCTGGTGTAGACTGTTGTCCCGTGCTAAAGGAACCACCCGAGGTTTGCCCTGTCTACGTATCCGATCCTCCATGCCCACTAGCCCGCTGGAACTGAGCACCTGATTCTGAGACTCTGGGCCGCCGGATCCGACAGGGCAAATCTCTTGGAAATGTCCCGTCTCCCGCCCGCACCGAGCATGTATTATCCCACCGGTCCATCATACCTCCAGAATCCGCCACAGTTTTAATCCAAACCGCCTACCGTTGTATCTTTGAAAATAGCTACTGCCACTACTCACCGATCGAAATCTAGAACCCTGTGTATGTCCACCTCTCTCAAACTCGCATCGCAAGACCACGTCCTGGGTCTCACCGGATCCTCTCGCTCAAGATCTAGAGTCGAAACTACCCCTCTGGATGATCCTGATCGGGTCTCTCAAATAATCCATCGTATGATTCGACGCCAGTCCGGTATCAAGGTCCGTCCCACTCCTAGAGCGACGTCTCTCATCGACTGATATGTGGGATGATCGAACCCTGAGAGGCTCAAAGCTATCTACCAATCAACCCCTAGAGAAACTCTCTCTTGGCCGACCTCATCCGCAACCAAATCGGGGACATAAATCGAATAACTCAACCCACGCCAGACTCGAAACCCACAGTGCCACCCCGAGTGAGCGCTCAAACTCTAGCCTCGTCCCAACAAAGGCCTGGGCAACTCTGGTGCACCCTTGAACTGTACCCGCGTGACGCTTCCTAGTCCTCTCATACGCCCACCACTTCCTTGCACTACCCCGAAAGGTAAAACCAAATTTATCTCGACTCTATCCTCATCCGGACACTGTGATACCTTCTGGTCTGCATCTTCTATGTCATCTAGCTGCGATAAAGCTCCACCACGGACCATGGAGCCATCAAAACCCACCATTCCAAGTCTACGAGCGCCTCGACCAACAAGAATAATTCAAGAAACCCACTCCTTCCGAAAGTGATCGAGCCAAGCGCCGACAAGATTCTCCTCGCGCAGTGCATCCGAACTTCCACCGAGCTCATTGGTCCTACGCCTTACCTTCAGGCGCCATCAGAAGAAGAACTGCTCCCAAGAATAAAATGAAACGTATCTAATTCAAGGATAAGGTTAGAAAGGTATACAAAACACTGGATGAGTTGCATAGCAATGTACAACCCCAAGGAATTTAGAAACCTAGAGCTCTGATACCAAGTTGACAAGACCCGACCCGGATACCCTCCCAAGGTTCTCCAGGTGGTCCCGCCTAGTGAAGTCCCACTGTACAATCCATAGGGAATACACAATGGAACCCACCTAAGAAAAAAGTAAACACATGCAAGCACTACACAATACATCAATTATATAGAAAAACTATCGACGCTTAAACTACCTGACCGACCTATCTTAATGGGTCATAACCACAAACACATAATAAGTGACTCATATGAGTTCAACACTAATATAAGAGCATCTCTAAGAGTATTCATGACCAGGTACAAATAAAGATAAATGAGTCCAATAAACCGCATGTAGATTTAGATAAAGTAATCGTTACTTGTAGCGTAAAGAGCCTGTGTTGAATCATGCGAGGTAGGGCCCTACGAACCGCCTCGGACCTAGTGGGAACAGATTTAAAAACAATGAACGTGAGATAATAAATCTCAAAAGGAACAAGATAATTTATAAGGAAAATAATGTTTTTATTTAACATTTCCTTCTCTCAAGACCTCACGCCCACTCTCGTAGCGTTCCCTGCTTAGAAACATTTCACAAACCCAACTTTACCCAAGTCCAACAAATATGAGATTCATGCTCAAAAATCTAACCAACATGATTTTTTTAAGAGAATTATACCAATCAAGCCACAACCTAAAATCACACAAAGACGTGATACCATCACGTCAGAAATAACTGGGCGAAAGACTATAACCATAAATATTGAAATGGTTTTACCTTAATCGAAACCAACAACGCATCGTACCATATACCTTATCATAAAACCGTCTGCAAACCCAACCTCATTTACACCGTGGCAACCAATAAACCTTCTGCTGAACCCGACCATCACGTACAACTAATAAACCTTCTAAAACCACCATCACGTGGCAACTAATAAACCTTCTCTGCAACCCCGACATCACGCCTCGGTGGAAATAATATATAATCGTTTTACTCACATGTACCTTTCCAATCATATCGTATTATAAATCATTTCACAAAATCACAAAATCTCTTCTTAAAACAATAAGTCTCAAAGTGGTTTAAAACCTCAATCCACGTACTCCACATATTTAAATACCACGTAGACTCATCCATGAACTCAAGAAACTTCCAAATATTTAAATGTTGACAAAATTCATACTTAAATGATAACTGCTTATATGAAAACATATCATTCTATTTATGCATAACCAACTATCTCGATCAAATGATATATTTATTAAATAATTAACCATAATTATATACCAATATACACACCCCCAAAATATTTAAAACATATAAACCACTCACCGACTACATGTGACGCTCAAATCCCGCTTCCCCAGATCGCCCCTACTTCTGGCCGCGAGCGCCCCTGTAATATAAATAAAACACCACTTAGGCTCCAATAACCGAACCAACAACATCGATGCCCCGAACGCCTTGTAATAACTTTAGAACTATGAAACCATCTAAATTGACTTCGACACGTCCAATACACATCACGCCTCTATAGCCCGCTCAAAATTGGGGCTTTTCACCCGAGCTAATTTCAAATTCAAACATTCCAATAATTCATAAAACATCTAATTTCACTAATCCATCTTCAATTTTTCCAAACTTGGACTAATTGGTACTAATTTCGTCCAACCTTCTCTAGAATTAATTTAAATGGCCTAAAAATGGAAAAAACTAACCAAACGACGTCCAAAATTCACAAACCATATCAACGGAAGCCCAAGAGACCAGGAACACATCGCAAGCACTTTACCTTGGTTCAAAGGTTCTGTGGTACGAAAACTTGATCTAACAAATGGCCAACTTTGTTTTTGTCGATCTTCAACTATGAGGAATATGAAAAAAGGACCACGGAATGAGTCTCGGGAGGGTCCAAAATGGTGGGAGGAGGTGTGGGCCCGCCCGATGGGCCGAAAAATGTAGAAAACTGACCCACCTGGTGACAGCTCTCCCGCCGCCGGGCGCGTCCACGCGGCTCGCCGTGAAATCTTCACTACCGGATCGCCTCACCTCGCCTCCTCCCTGGCCTGTGCAAGGTGGATGGCCTGACCGCTCCCACGGCTAAAACTCGAACGGCCTGAAAATGGGTCAAAACGACCTGGGGCCGGCAGGTTCAAGATTTTGGGAGTTTTTCTAGGGTTTCGAGCTCAAAATGAGTGTCTCGGGGGCTGTGGTTTCATTTGAAGTACACAAGGCTAGGTTTATATATGGCCTAGGGTCCCTTTCATGTAAAACCAAGACAATGGGATATCATAAATGTCTGCTTGAACTCTCTGTGGTCATAACTTTTATCCGTAAGTCTGATTTTGACGCTTAATCCGTCTTACATGAACTCGTATCAACGAGGCCCACGGTGGTGTCTTAGTCAACCCAAATTATTCATCCTTGAAAAATTCAACTTTGGTCCATACTAAGTGTTGGTCAAACCCGGGTCAACTGGGTTAAACTTAGTCAAACTTGGTCAAACGTGTTAAAAAAAACTTGTATTATTTGGTACGGGTCATTACAGCAGATCTACAGGATATGGTTAATCAGGTTCAACTTCCATCTTCCAATGCATCTAACATTGCTCTTTCTACGATATCAGTAATTTCTCCCACGTGGCTTCGACTTCCCGCACGCAATCATACGACTTCTTCTCCTGATGTTGTACCTTCACACAGTTCTACTTCTCTCCCTACCATATACACTGCAAATGGTTCTCCTATGCATGTCTCTCACCTTGGTAATGTCTCTACACCAGCCTTGTTTGTTGATTAGTACCCAAAAAGTGCTATTTTGAGCCCTATTTATTGTAGGTTTTGAGCACTTTTTGTGTACTAATCAACCGAATTAACCCGATTTGCACATTAAGGTCCCGACTATTCTATTGATCGCATTTTGTGGCTAATTTTTTAGTTTTTACAAGCTAATTATGCCAAGATTGTCGAGTCGATCCAAGCATGTAGAATTCAAGTTGAACTCAGCATTGCAGATCAGAAACCAGAAAGAAAGAAAAACAAAAAAAAGTTGGAAAATCGAGCTCGCAGAAGGGTGCAAAATTTCGCACCATGCGAAATTTTCACACTGTGCGAAAATGCTTCTACATGTTCTTGTTATTTTTGCTCCATTGACCTCCCATTTGACTTCATTTTTTTGTGATTTTTCCCACTTTGCCCTTCATGTATTATGGGTATTGAGGGTATTTTTGTATTTTTTCTTATTTGAGCACTATATAAGCTCAAATGAAATCTTGTAGAAAATGGGGATTTTTCTCTTTGCTGGAATATAGAGCACTGGGCGGGAGTTTTCCCGTTCCTCTTCTTTTCTCTCATTTTCTCCCCCTTCCTTCCATTTTCTCGGCTGCCAAACACCCCTTGAGGATGACAATCAAAGGGATGGTTGGCTAAACCCCCTCCATCCTTGAAGAGGAGGACTACTGGGCTAGGGTTTTGAGGTAAAATGTTAGTTCTCTCAAGCACAAGCATTTATCGTCATTGATACCTCTATCTCTCATTCTAGGTTTAAATCCCTTAGATCTACCTCGATCACCGTCATTTAATCTTTGTGGTTCAAGATGCTTATTGCTAGATCCACTGAGATTTAGTTAGTTGCCATCTATTTGTCATTGTAGGGTAGATCAAGGAGATATGTTTTTACTGTCCTAGAGAATTTATGCTCATTAAATGCTATATTTCAAAAGGAAAAATTATTAGGGTTCGGTTTTTACAGCCAAATGAAGATCCGATTTGAGAAATGACTATAGGTCATCCTCCCTAACGCGAGGAAAATGACCCGAGAACCTCTCATTTACTCTAGTACCTCAACCCCCTTAGCCCGATCCTTCAAGGATTTCTTTTTCATATTTTTAGTTCAGTTTATTTTCTGCCTGCAAACCATTCACCTCCACTGTTTTTACAACACCCCTAATCCAAAGTAAATTCACCAAATTGAGTCTCACTGCAAGTCATTTACACGAAGAAAACTCATCCATGTGCTCGAATTCAGAGCCACTATACCGCAAAGAGCGCTATGCTAAGTGGCGTGAGGGGAGGAATTTAGGTTTATAAAGTTTGTTGATTCTGGCACAACCTACCGCTATATCGAATCAAATGGCGCCGTTGTCGGGGATGGTGCCTAAATAAAGTGATGAGTTGTTGAACTTGTGATCCACATCACAAGTGTTGGTGAATTTTCATCCCTTTTTTTCTTTATTGTTATTTCATTAGTTTACATCGTTAGGTCAGTTTCAATTTTTATACGACAATATACAATTTCTACTTTTATTTCTACTTAACATTAACCTTTGGTACTGCTTTTGTTTTTTGTTTCCTCGGTCAGGTTCAGGTTGTTTTAATAGAAGTTTATGCACCACCAGGATAGGAACACAACATGCAGATTAGAAAGGAGCGGTGCTCCAAGAGAACAGAGCTGTGAAGTGAGCATACACGGTGGTAAGATGGATCCTACATCTGAGGAGAAGCAAAGCTAACAGGGGATTCACAGAAATCCCAATGCATATAGATTAATGAGGGATCATATACATCCTCTAAGGGTAAGTGCACCCTCCTGCATTGTGCCTCCTTCAGAGGACATAATTATCAAGCCCTACATTGTGCCCCTGCTCCCCACTTTCCATGGAATGGAGAGTGAAAATCCATACTCACACATTTGGGAATTCGAGGAAGTATGCAATACCTTCAAAGATGACATCTCCAATGTGGATCTGATGAGACTGAAGTTCTTTCCTCTAACTTTGAAGGACAAGGCTAAAATATGGCTCAACTCTTTGAGGCCGAGAACTATTAGGGAGTAGGGAGATATGTAGGCTGAATTTTTAAAGAAATTCTTCAGCACCCATAAAACTAATAATTTGAAGAGGCAAATTTACACCTTTGCCGCCCAAGAAAATGAGAAATTCTACCAGTGCTAGGAAAGGTACCTAGAGACCATCAATGCCTGTCCTCACCATGACTTTGATACTTGGATGCTGGTTAATCACTTCTATAATGGAATGTCCTCTCGCTTATGAAGCAAGCCATTTGGAAACTATGTGTGGAGGGGAACTCATATGAGCAAATATCCAGAGAAGCCATGGACTCGAATTACGGGCTGAGACTTCAAAAGCATGGGATGAACCCAACCCTGCAGAGGAGAGAGGAAGAGACTTGTACCATCCAAGGGGGAGGCATGTACTTACTCACAAAGGACATGGAGATGAAGGCAAAGCTATCCACCTTGGCTAGAAGGTTGGAGGAGCTTAAAATGCGAAATCACCATGAGGTGCGAGTAGTGACTGAGGCATCTATGCCTAACCAACCTTGCTTCATTTGTTAGTCTACTAAGCACCAAGGAGAGCACTGCCCAACTGTCCCTTCAGTAAAGGATATGATGGTTGAACAAGCCAATGTTGTGGGTCAATACAAGCCACCAACCACTGCCCCATATGGCAACACCTATAACCCTAACTGGAGAAACCATCCTAATCTCTCCTGGAAGCCAAAACCTCCGATGTATGCCCCCCCTAGTGCACATCAGCAGCAGTAGTATGGATCTTCATCCCAGCCACAGCCACCACCATCCTCATCCCCAGTTGAGCAAGCTATCATGAACTTGAGCAAAGTGGTGGGCAAATTTTGTAAAGAATGTATATGCTGAATGCTCAAAGCAACTGTAGGATTGATACAGTAGAAGGCACATTGAACAAGAAGATAGAGAACCTGCAGTCTAAAATTTCCCAAAAATTTGACAACCTGCAATACTCAATTTCAAGGTTAACCAACTAGCAGCAGGATCAAGAAAAAAGGAGATTTCCCTCTCATACACAAATTCCAATTCCTGTGGGTACGGCGTAAGCTCTTACTAGTGAACCCGCCCCCAAACGGATGAAGTAAAGGTCGTTATCACTGAGAAGTGGAGCCAGAGGTTGAAACAGCCACCCCTAAACCAAGAGAAGAAGGCCAGGAGGCAAAAAGAAGCCGAACTGCAGGGAGCGAAGTGATCAAAGAAAATGCGTTGAAAAGAGCACACCCCACCTTTCCGCAAGCACTAAAAGCCAAGAAAGGCCATTAACCAAAGCCGAAATATTGTAGGTGCTAAGTGTGTGAAGGTCAACATCCTCTCGCTTGACATGATTAAATGTGTCCCAACATATGCCAAATTTTTAAGGACTCGTGTACGTGAAGAGAGGTTAAATGTTGACAAGAAGGCCTTCATGACAACAAGTCGCTATCATTCAAGGCAAGACTCAGTAAAGTACAAAGATTCGAAAGGTTCCCACCGAGTCAAGGAATATCTGAGATACTTTCTGTGTAGAAAGGCAATCGCTAGACTTGGGAGCCAATGTCAACCTGTTGCCTTATTCAATGTACAAGCAACTGGGTTTAGGGGAATTAAAGCCTAACACCATCACCTTATCTTTAGCCGATAGATCCGTGAAAATACCCAAAGGCATAGTTGAAGATGTTTTGGTGAAGGTGGATAAATTTTACTATCCCAGACTTCAAGGCCCTAATAGCTGTGAAATGCAGGGGCAGAAAAGTACTAATCATGTACCTATCATACTTGGGAGGTCATTTTTTGCCACATCAAATGCCATTATCAATTGCCGGAATGGAGTCATGCAACTCACATTTGGCAACATGACATTGGAGCTCAACATCTTCCACCTAAGTAGTAAGCACCAATCAATGGAAGAGTAAGAGCCAGATGAAGTCTGCCTAATTAGCCCAGGTGTAGGAAAACACAGTGCTCACAAACTGCAGAGGAATTAATGAAGAATAATGAAGTGTTTGATGGAGAATCCAGTGCCTTAGTCACTCCTCCAGCACCACTAATTCCCCCAACACCACTAGAAGGCAAAGTGCTTAAAACAAAGGGTTAGAAGCTAAAATCTACTGCAGCCACCTCTACAGCAGGCAGCGTGGAGGGATCTCCTCCCGATCCTATGAACCCAAGGCCACTCGAGTAGGAGTAGTTTCAACAACATGTGGCTTCACCCAATTTTGTTAGACTTTTATTTGCTTTACTTTAAGTTTAATTTGTAGTTTTACATAATTTTCTTAATTTTAGATTTGTTTTCTTTGTAATTTTTCATTTTCAACTGCACATTCTCATAATTTTTGGTATTTGTCTGCGTGTAGCAAAATCCTCCAATCTCTCTCCATCTCTTCCCTAACTAAGCTTGCCTGTGCCTCGTATCATCCTCCAACAAAGAAGAAGAAATTCTCCTTCAAACATTAGTAGCTCCTCAAATGGTTTCATGCAAGAGGATGACATACCACCAGCTACTCGCCATTATAGGTAGCACTCTTCCTCTAACTTTCCAATCCAGCCCCACGGTGACACGCGACATTTAATGGGGAGAGTTACGTTTAAGCCGCTTTTACATTTACGTTATTTGGCCATTTCAGCCAGTTTTTATAAGATTAATGACTTGCCATTTAGCTTCGTTTGTGTTGTTGTTTGTTTTGGTTGTGAAGCTGTTTAGTTTATTTTTGTAAAGCCGAAAAATATAGCCATATATCTTTTTATACATACCATACAACTCACACTTACAGTTGCAAAATTACATCCATTTTTTTTTGTATTTTGCCTAACTTGCAGTTTGAAAAATTGAAACATTGTCGAATGTTGTTGATGCTAGATTGGTTCCATGCTTAATTAAGTGCATGATCAGTTAAATTCTTAGTGATTTCAACCTTTTTCTTCCACCTCTAGCTAATCACACATTGTGCACATATGGTTTCAACAAAGAAGCCGAAAACTCCGTCTTAACCTCCTAAATCTTGCAAAAGCCTATCCTAGTTTCATTTACTACTCTTCTGAATAGGTTAAAGCACTTCTAGAAAAAGAAGGCCAATGAGTCTTTCAAAATAAAGAGAAGAGAAAAAGAAAAAGAAAAGAAAGAAAAAGAAAAAGAAAATTGCAACGCGCATTCCTAAACCCGAGCACGATCCGAGGGTATACAACGAAAGTCTTTAAAGCCCAGTGCCCTAAGACAACTGGTTGGGAGCCACCGACTTAGTGCTCGCTATATGGGTGAATGGGTGAGGTTGTGCGAGTTGTAAGTGTTGGTGTCTCGAAGTCATTCGAAGTCCGGGGTGAAACCTGAAGAGTTTGTGGTTGAAAAATCCTTATGACTTGATGCTCTAAGCCTTCATTAGTCGGAGTCATCTAAGTGGATCCGTTACATGGAATTTCCAGAAGTATAATTTCAAAGACGCACCTGCAACACAAAAAAGAATTATGGAATAAGACAGGTCCCCGATCTATTTAGGCCGCTTAGTGTACTAGGGTCAGCGTAGCTTTGTTTCGGGGGAGGGAGTGCACTAAGTATCAAGTGAAAACTAATCATATAAACACTTAGATTTTGGTAGAAATTCTAGGTTGATTCTCTAAAGAAAGAAACTCTTTTGATGCTGAATTTTGTATGGCATTCACTCTCGTGATGGTTATCAAGGTGGTTTCGTGATTCCTTACTGAGGGTTAGCATTACTCATCCACATACTTTTGAAACACCATTTTAGAACATAATTTGTTATTATTTTGTTTACTCTTTCTTGTTTCTTTTCATTGCTAAGGGACTAGCAATGTGTTTATTGGGGAAGTGATTTAGTGCCCAAAAAGTGCTATTTTGAGCCCTGCTTATTGTAGGTTTTGAGCACTGCGGTACTAATCAACCGAATTAACCCGATTTGCACATTAAGGTCTCGGTTATTCTACTGATCTTATTTTGTGGCTAATTTTGTAGTTTTTGCAAGCTAATTATGCCAAGATTGTCGAGTCGATCCAAACACCTAGAATTCAAGTCAAATTCAGCATTACAGATCGTAGAACTAGTGCTGAAAGAAAGCAAAAAAGCCGGAAAATCGAGTTTCGTAGAAGTGGTGCGAATTTTCGTCACAAATTTTCGTGATCGTGTGAAAAATGCTTCTCAGATTTTCTCTTGTTATTTTAGTTCACACTCCCGCTTCGACTTCATTTTTTGTGATTTTTCCCACTTTGCCCTTCATGTGTATTAAGGGTATTTAGGGTATTTTGTATTTTTCTTATTTCGAGCACTATATAAGCTCAAATGAAATTCAGAGAAAATGGGGATTTTTCTCTTTACCGAATATGTAGCACCGCCTGAGTTTTCCCACTCCTCTTCTTTTCTCTCATTTTCTCCCCCTTCCTTCCATTTTCTCAACTACCAAACACCCCTTGAGGATGACAACTCAAGGAATGAGCATAAACCCTCCATCCTCAAGAGGAGGACTACCTGGGCTAGGGCTTTGAGGTAAAATGTTGGTTCTCTGCTTTTAATGCAAAGCATTTATCATTACCGATGTTTCTATCTCTCATTCCAGTTTAAATCCCTTGATTTACCTTGATTGACCAAGATTTGCTAATATTTTTTGTGGTTCAAAGGATGCTTATCGTTGTATCCACGAGATTCAAGTACTGGGCATCTATTTGTCAGATCGCAGGGAGCATTTATGCAATTAAATGCTATATTTCAAAAGGAAAAATTATTAAGGTTTAGTTTTTACAGCCAAATGAAGATCTGGTTCGGGAAATGACCATAGGTCATCCTCCCCAACGAGAGGAAAAGGACTCGAGAACCTCTCATTTACCCTAGGACCTCAACCCCAGTAGCCCGATGCTTCAAGGATTTCTTTTTCATATTTTTAGTTCAGTTTATTTTTAGTCTGCGAACCATTCACCTCCACTGTTTTTACAACACCCTTAATCCAAAGTAAATTCACCAAATTGAGCCTCACTGCAAGTCATTTACACGAAGAAAACCCATCCTTGTGTTCGACCCTAGAGCCACTATACTGCTAGAAGCAAGGGTTACGCATAGGGAGGAATTTAGTTTACATTTTGTTGATTCCCAAGACAACCGCTATATCAAATCATTTATTTCCACGTTTACCAGACCCCAAACTCACTATAATCTTCTTTCGCCGGGAAACTCACTCGAACTTTGGTTTTTCTCTAACCTTTGGCGTAATCGCTGGTTATGCACATTCTCGACGACAATGATCGCTTGATCGCCCGTGAAGGCCTAAGGTCATTGGTCATCTTTCTTGATTTACCGCCCTCTCGCTTTCTCGCGCCGTCTCAGACATAGCACTTTTCTCTTGCTTTATGGCATTCTCGCCTTGGTCATGCATCTATCTCTAGGTTAAACAACTAGCGTTTCTGCATTGTTGCATTCATCAAATAAGAGTTTTGATTGTATGTCTTGTCAATTTTGAAAACAAACCGCTACCATTTAATAACAAGGTTTCTCATGCTCTTTCTTCTTTCGATCTTATTCATTCTCACGTATGTGGCCCCTCCTATTTCTAATTCCTGGTGGGTCACATTACTTGTTATTTTTTGTGGGATGATTTTTCCGATATACTTGGATTTATCAAATATATCGTGATTCTTACTAAAAATGATCAAACAAAGTTTTCTAAACCTATCAAAGTTTTCAAACTGAGCACGCCCAAGAATATAAAGCCCATAGAATTTACCTTATTCTACATCAATTTGGTATTGTTCTCATTCCTCTGTAAGTGTGCACACTCTCAAAGAAATGGCAGGGTCGAGCGCAAACTTCGTCATATTCTTGATATTGTTCGTGCTGCTACTATTGCCGCTTCTACCCCTTCTCGCTGGGGGAATGCTCTACCGCCGCTTACACCATCAATCGCTGTCCTCCCATCGTTCGTAATCAAACTCCTTATGATCCGGTTGTTTGGTTCTTCTCCCTCCTATGACTTACTTAGAGTCTTTAGATGTAACTGCTTTGTTCGCTTCATGATCATGAAAGAAACAAACTTCGCCTCGTCGCTTGTGTTGTTTTCGGGTATGGAATTGGTGTGTAAGGTTATAGGTAAGCTATGATCCCATTAGCAACGCCTTCAAGTTTCTCGACATGTGGTCTGGGAACACAAAATGTTTTACCAACTACCTCATGTTCATGTTTCCCTTTATTCCCATCGATCCTCTCGAATCTTTCCCGAGGGAGTCTCCTACCTCTCTGTCTGAGTCTCCCCCTTCTATTACTGATGTTCCTTCTCATGCATCTGCTGAGCTTCCCGCACTGATCATCGACGTTCCCCCCGATCCTACCCCAACTGTGGATCCTACTTGTCCTTCTGACTCTCATGCATTTCGCCGTTCCCATTGGGTAACTACTTTTCCTTCTCACTTTCGTGACTTTCATTGCTTTTCGCTTCTCGCTCTCCGCGAACCCGTAATTTTCTCATGAGGCTTCCTCTAACCCTTTATGGCAGCAAGCTATGAAAGAAGAGTTGGATGCACTACATAAGACTGGAACATAGGATCTAGTTGATCTCCCCTATGGAAAATCTGCTATTGGTTGTAAATGGGTTTATAAGATCAAGACTCGATTGAATGGCACTGTTGATCGCCACAAGGCTCTCCTTGTTGCCAGGGGTTTTACTCAGGAGTATGTGATTGATTATGAGGAGACTTTTGCTCATGTGGCTTGACTTTCTTCTATTATGACTCTTATTGTCATTATGGCCTCGCAGAGGTTCAACACTCCTTTTTGTATGGATGTCAAAAATGTTTTTCTTAATGGTGAACTCTCAGAGGAAGTCTACATGAAGCTTCCTCCTAGTTACTCTCACCCTCCGAGGTTCCCTCATAGAGTATTTCTGCTACGACAAGCACTTTATGGTCTTAAACAAGCCCTCGAGTACTATTGCAAAGTTCGGCTTCTACTATCTCGCATTTCGCTGTGAGCTCTATGATACAACTCTTTTCTCAGACGGTCCGGGTCATGGTGGTATTACTATTCTCCTTGTTTGTCGATGATATGTTTATTACAGTGATGATATGCGGTGGTATTCAGGATCTAAAGCACTTTCTTAAATAATAATCTTGAAATGAAAGATCCTACATCCTTAATTACTTTCTCGGGTATAGGAAGTTTCTTCTTCATTGGGATGGTTATTATCCACTGTGCCAAGCATACTACATTTACTGTTCGCATCACCGATAGCAAGATAGTCGATACACTCATTGAGAATAACTCAGAAATTTCAATTCCTACGACGGCGAATCACTCATCCTGGATGCTACTATCTACGCACAACTCATTGTGAAACTAATCTATCCTACGCCATTCGCCCTAATATTCCTACGCAGCTTATGTAGTCGGGCCGCTTATGGTCAGCCTCAGATCTCCTCATTACGCCGATGTTCTCGTGATTCTTCGACATCTTAAATACACCATATTCGATTGGCTTTCATTTTCTTCCCATTCTTCATTAACTCTCTTCGTGCATATTCAGATGCGACGTAAGAGCGATCCCACTAATCGTCGATTTACTACAAGATATCGCTTTCTTCCGATGATCTCTCAATCTCTGGTATTAGAACAAACAGCCGCCGGTCATTCGCATCTGAAGAAAATATACAGCACCGACAAATTACTCACAAACGAACTTATTTGGTTACGTTGATTACTACAGGATTCGTGTCGACTCATTCCACCGCAACTAAACTTCACCGTGATAACTGCCGCTATTCAAATTGCTCATAACGACGCTCTTCTACGAACGTACTCAAGCATATCGGGCATTGATCATTACCTATCTACCATTCATTTTGCAGACACTCACACTTCACCGCTTTTCTCGTGACGCTTAACTCGATATCTTCACAAAACCACTTCCTCTCGCTAACTTTTCTGTGTTTCTTAAATTCTTCCAAACTTATAATTATTTATCTTAAATCACTATGAGTTTGAGAAGAGATGTTAGATTATTATATTGTTATATTTATTTTGTATTTTTTTAGGATTATAATTTGTATTTTTTTTAAGATTATATAGCCTAGTCTATATAAGATCTCTTTTTATACTTGTAATTTATAATTCATAATATATAAAGATCCAAGATTTTCTTCATAAGAAATAGAAGATGATGGGTGGGTTTGTCAGTATACCAAAAAATTGTATGGCACCTCCACCTGCTGCCTAGAACGCATCCCAGCTACTTTCTCTCTCCAGATTTTTATCTCGATGATCCAGAGAGAGAGAGAGAGAGGGAGAGGGAGAGAGAGAACAGTTGTCCAGTTGGCGTTCTCAAGGTTATACATTTATAAAAACAAAAAAACAGTAATGTTTTATTTGTTTAAAAATCTCAAACTGTCAAATTTTTATTTATCTCTTGATGGTTAAATTTCTAAAATTATATTTTAAAGGGTTTTTTTTTATCCAATTACCTTAAATAATATTCATTACAGAGACATAAATTAATAAGTTTAACATTTTTCATTTATTCATTTTATATTATATTATAATCTGTACACTCAATCCTTGCACATTTCTTTTTTTTCTTTTAAAAATTCACCTTATTTCAAATATCCTTCTATCATTTTAAGTATTCACATTTATGTTTTAAAAGAAATTATTATTTTTATATAAAAAGTAATAAAAAATGAATGACAGGTCAGATTCTTAAAATTATATTTATAAAGGATTTTTTAAATATTGTTTTTAGTTCAATCAACGTGTCAGTGACGAGTGACAAACAAAAAAGTGACACGTGTAGAAATGTAAGCCATGCCCCTTTCTATCGTTATAATACATCTTAGGATTCTTAGCCGTACCATGTTCAAATTATTATCATTTTTGTACTAAAATTAAATAAATGACAAAAATAGCCAAGACCTATTTGCTTATTTCAAAAAAACTATTAAAATAGGTTCAAATTGAAAATAATACCTAAATTAATAGGTCTCTTATTTGAAAAACATTGATTATGGCATTAAGGTAAACAAAATTTCAATACCATAGTGAGTAACTAGTTTGGACATTATTTTAATTTTTAATTTATTTTAATAAAAAAAATTTTTTAAATAAATTATATTTGACTAAAACTAAGAAAAATATTTACATTCCGATAAGGACTTAGTTGTTGTCATTTTCCTTACATCGTTGCAACCATTTACATTTTAATTTGATTATTTTCCTTAAATGTGATAAAAATTATTTTTCTCCCCAACATTTTCGTAAATTTATTTATTAATATTATTTGAAACAAGATTCAAGAATCATTTTAATCATATATATATATTTAAAATTAAAACGAAATTGATCTATACCAATTGCTACAACAAACCTCCACGAAGAAAAATAAACAAAAAGTGTGAACACAAATCACATTCCTAGATTCGAATATTAATATGATTTCCGGCGATTATATCAGAAGAAAGCCATGAATCGAAGAAAACAAATTCCCGGTGCCTACGAAACACGCGCTCTTCTCCTTAGAGTCATGTCTCCTACTTCCTAACGCATGAACTGGTTAGGGAAGATCCACGCATGTCATTACATGGAAAGTATAACTACTACTTTAACAGGCCACCATGCTTATCTTCCTCTCAATCGAGAACCCTAAAGTAAGAAAAGAAAAACCCTAATCATGGCTGAAACAGAAACAGAAACAATAGGGTAGAATTGACAGAACAGAGCAGCTATGTACATAGTTGAGGCTCTGATTTTATCATCCCTTCAAGCATCTACAAAAATGACTGAATTCCTTGCTAGAAAAAAGCTTTGGATTCTCATTCTTCAACCTCAGTATTGAAAACAAAGCCTGGAAATACTGTGGTGATGCCCCTGAAGCAACATGGAATTACATTCAAAAGGAATTTAAATATCATGTTCTTAGCAACATGGTTAAGTTACATAAAAAAATGCACTGCCAAACAAATCGTATTAATAACAGGTATTTTATTGTATTCATCAATCCAAACATGATACGAATAACAAACAGGTCAAAAATAGCAAATTCAAACACGACCCAATTAATAATTAGGTAACACAACACGACATGTATAACCCGTTTATTAATTAATTGACATAATAATTAAACGGATCGATTCAAGTCAATTTCGTGATATTTTGATAGGCACGAATTTGACTCAAACAAATTTATACTCAACCCAATACGCAAAAAAACATATATCGGATTCACGAGTCGTGTCAAATTTTGTCAGATCTAGTATTATATAATATATAAAAGGATGCTTACTTCAAATAAGGAAGAGTCATGTTCTTCAGGAGTCTCGGACGTCGAAGAACAAAAGCTTTCCAGTCTTCTTTGCTGATTTTACCATCATTGTCAGCATCAGCATCAGCAAATGTCTTTTGGGGAGAATGAAGAAGATCATCACATAAGCATAATAAGATTTATAAGAAACATTATGAATTAATTAAGTAAATTATCATTAATTTACACAATACCTTTGTCAATGATAGCCTCAAGAAAGTCATCTGACAGCTTGTACTGATTCCATCAAAATGGCGATAACCATTTGCTTAACCTGAAACAAATCAAAAATTTTAGATCATGACAAATATTCAGTTGATGGAAAGGTATGAAAATACTAACTTCCAAGTACTTCACTGTCTGAATAAAAAGCACAGCAACCCACTTAGATAATTTGTGTCCAAATGGATTAAGTCTAACTTGTAGTTTATATCCATGAAGATGAGAAATTTTCAAAGGTAAAAAGCCGTTGTATGGAATAAAGCATCATGCATAACTTCAAATCCATGGCCCTATAATATCCGGACAAGTTCAAGTTGGGAATAAAGGCAAACGAAATGCTCTACTGCTAGCCTATTCGAACTCGACTCATAAAATACTCGACCAACTTCAGAATTAATCGTTAGCACTGTTCTAATGGTTCGAATAATTTTATCGAGCCGAGTTCGAGTATCCAATACTGACTCGAAATAGCTTCTACGGAATTTTAATCGAAATCTTTACTATTTTATTTATCGAGTCAATTTCGAATTGCATTCGAATATAATTATTTATTAACTTTTCAATTGATTCGAGCTTCATCGAATCGCGTCAGCATTCTCACTATTTTCGAGTCGAAGTTTCGAACATTTAAAAAAAAACTCGATCGAGTTCAAGATGAGTTCGAGCTCCGAGTTTTTAAATCGAGTTGAGCTCGAGCTTGGCCATGTATTGACTCGACTCAACTCGATTACACTCCTAGCCGAGAATAGTAATGTATGATTGGTGTCAGTGGTGGAGCCAGGATTTAATGTCAATGGGGGCACAGACTAAGTAACGTATGTTTTGGAAAAATAATGAACACAAATTGTGTGACCCAATGGTTCAACAAATGGGGGCAGCGAAGCACTCTCAGCTCAACTTTGAATGAGAAAGGATAATTTTAACATATATATATATATATATATATATATATATATATATATATATATATATATATATATATATATATATATATATCAGAGGTGGGCATTTATCCCCGGTGCCCCCCACTGCCTCCGCCCCTCAAGGGTGTTAAAGATCTACTTGTTAGGATGCAATAATATGTCGTTGACGCCAGGAATGGATCATCACCCATATGATGGCTCTTCAAACAAAAGACATAAAAAAAAAGATGTTGATTACAACTCGACGCAGAAATAATTAGTCGGTCTTATGGTTTTAACCTAATAATCAATTCGCCGAGCCCCTCTCGTCATTGTGGCGCTTAATTCCGATCGCTAACTCGCGACGCATGAAAATAATCGAGGTACGTGTCTTTAAATGAAGCAACATGCTTGCTATATATATATAATGTCAAATGACATAAAAGGTTCACACTAGGTTTTGCAGAAAATAAGAAGAAGAAAAAAAGGTTTGCTCACTTCTTCTTTCTCAATAAATCCAGTTTCCTTCAGATCATACAACCTAAATGCAACTGCAAGAAAATCGTCAGTACCACAAAAATAATTTTATTATCAGTACCACAAAAGAAAATGCCATTTGAATCCTTACAGTCTATTTTGTCTCTGTGGGAGCACAGGGATGGAAGACATTGAGTGTATGGATAAATTCGTCAAACTAATCATTACCCATTTTTCTTTTCTATCGAAAAGGAAAAACCTAGGATTTTAAAAAAAAAGAAAAAAAAGCAAATCATCAAATTGAAGCTTCCCTGCATGATGATCAAATTAAAGTACTTCTCCTCGATATCTGGAATGCTAAAGAAATTAAAGGAAATGTCCAGGAGGAGACATTTGTTTTTTTAGCTTTTGAAATCGCTTTTAAAGATTCGGATTGCTTGCTTTTTAACTTTTCACATTTAATGTTAAAATTTAAAAAAATTCGAATGTAAAAAATCGAATATTTGTTCTATTTGTAAAAGTTATCTTCCAAAATACGGAAGACTATCCTCGCTTCAATAAAAAGTTAGCTAAAGAAGTACTCACTATCTAATATTAAAAAACAAACAATTTAATACTTAATATTATTAAGTACTATTTAGTATTAAACTGAAAAAAAAATCTATTTAATATTAAATAAAAAAACAAACACCTACATATAAAAATTAGCCAAAGTTGATGTTACCCTGTCTAAAAAAAGATTCTCGCTATATGGAGACTTGAGCAACGCCAATTGAAACTCTTCCTACAAAATCATAAATGCCAACAAAATAGATAATAAACATTCATCTTAGAATACCAAAAATGAGATCTTACTTATTGGTTAAGGGTTGGGCAGGCACCCTTTAATATAATTGAAATAACTAAAATAAATTTAAAATAATATATGGAAATAATTTATTAAACTTAAATCTAATTTGATATCTTATCACCTTCTTTTTCTTTTTCTTTATCTTCTTTTTTTTATTTTCCTTGTATCTTTAGTTGGGAATCAAACATAACCTTAATTGCTAGGTAATTTTAATTTCTTCTCTAAAATAATCCATTTCATTCCATACATGTGTAAATATATATAAGATGATAAAGATATTTTTATCCAAAAAAGGTTATTTTCTAAAAAACATGGGAATGGGAATGGTTGTCTACAAAATGGTAAATTATTTAAGATTATTTAACTAAATATTTATAATTGCTACTAAAAAACAACATATGTTCATCACAGATCAATAATCATTACTCTGAAATCAAACATATGACCTTAGGCAATACGATTCGACAAGCACTCCATTAAAAAATCAAATTTCAGAAATCTAACTCTTCATTATTTTTAACATTATTTTGACAAAATACGGACACACGTGAATATATAAGCATAATAAATGCAGACTTTTATCCAAAATAGTTTATTGGTGAATTATGCCATTTAAACTTACCTTTCATATGTCAATCATGTCCAACTTATATAATAGAAGGCTGAACATTTTTAAAAGACAGGGTATAAGAAAGGTTCCTGATTCCTCAATGAGAAAAATTTACTATAATATAATTAAAATGTTTAACAGTAAAAAAAACTTACCATCGTATGTTCATGACATCAATAATCATATCAATTAACAAATTCAAAATAAGAGAAAATACCCAACCAAATCATGGAGCTTTGAAGTTACCTTGTGAATCAAGCCATCATCAATAATTAAGCTTACTTAACTCCTTAAACAACCTACAGCGCTCCACTTCATTAACTGTAACTGCACCATTGTCAACAACACCTTCATTTAATTCAAAACTCATACCATAAAATAAAACATAAAAATCAATTATTCATTAATCCACAAAGCCAACTCAGTTTCATGTTTCTTTCCAAAGTTTTCCAACCAAACAAACAACATTATTTCCATCCTTTTTTATAAATCCCAATTCAAATCCAAAACAAAAACAGAATTAAAAAGAAAAGAAAAGATTAACAAATAACAAAAAGAGGTTGTTTGGTTGGTTGTAGTTTTAAATGCTTTTTGTTTTCAAAACAGTTAAAATACAGAAGATGCCGTTAAAACATGTGCAAATACTAAATTCGCATAATACTGAGTAAGTTCAAAAGCATGAAAATCATGTTTCTAAGCTTTTCAAAATCAAGCTTCCTAATGTTGCTAAAATCGCAACCAAACACCTCAGTTTATTTCCATGCATCGTTAAAACCTGCTTTCTCGTTTCTCAAAACAAAGAAAAAACAGTTTAAAATATTTGTTTGAAGGTTCACTTAGTTTTTCTTTGAATCCCAAATTCAAATCCAAAACAAAATCAGAATTAAAAAAAAGACAAGAAAATGCTTCGCTAAGATCTTGTTTAGTTTCAATTTTTTAAAACCGTTTTTTGTTTTGAAAAATAAGAAGAATAAAGAAAACACTAATGATTTTTTTTTTTTTCTTGTTTTTCTGAAACACGAAAAATATTAAATTAAAAAAAATAAGTAAATTCAGAAAACATAAAAATTGTGTTGTCCATGTTTTCAAAAACGGCTCTTAAAAACAATTTAAAAAAACAGTAACCAAAGAGAACCTGATTCATCACTTTCTTGACTTCTCCCGCCACCAAACAGATTTTCCCCCTCAAATTTTCCCCCAATCCAAACGCAAACAAGAACAGCAAATTAAAGAACATTACATCGCGATTCACGAGCGATTTGCGAGAGCTCTTTGAACCCGTAGCTCAGTTTCTGATCCTTGTTTTTGTGGAAGTCGCAACAGTCAGCTACAGCGAATACCAGAGCTTCGATTATTCCTACAAATGGTATAAACGCAGCACATAGCTTCTCTCCGACTGTGAAAGAGCTCGATCTCTGTCAAGAATAACATATTCCCGCAATATATTCGCCAAAAATTTGAATCAAATTCTCTGGAATCGAAGAATTCAAGAAAAGTAATCTTGAAGGTTTTGTTTGTATACCAAAAAATTGCTTGTAAAGTTCATCATCTCCTGCCAAGAGCTTTTCCCTGATACTCTCTCAGAAATTTCCTCTTGGGTTCTCAAAGAGGAATGTAGCAATTGTCTAGTTCGCGCCTTTAACGAAGTTTCCAATTTTTATTAACAATAATAATAATAATAATAATAAATCCCTAATAATTCTTTTTGACATCAATAATAATAATAATGACAATACATGGTACCATTGTTTATATATATATATATATATATATATTTATTTATTTATTTATTTATTTATTTATTTATTTATTTTGTATTAAATCATAAGAATCTCTTTCTCACAAATTTGTTCCCGAAACTCGAAGTTTAGATCATTCTCCTTTTTATGCTCATTTAAACTTTTAAACACTTGAGTTAAATTTTATTGACATAACACTATAGTTATTAATTCTTGCTACGTATTTGTGGCCTTTGGAAACTGACACATGTATGCATTTTATTGTGCAAATTTAAAAAAAATAAATAAATTTTGACATTTGTTTACTTTATTTTACGAGGTTGTAGTATTTTGTTCTTTTATAAAAACTCAAATCAGAAATTTCCCGTAAACTTATCTCATCATTTTACTATTTGAGCCGACCCTTAAAAGACAATTTCAATTCGTTGTAGTACTACAAAAAATATTTATCATTGTGAGGAATATTAATTTCTCATCATTAATGCCCCTGATTTAACTATTTTTTTTAGCCTAAAAATGATAAACTTCTTCCTAAATTTACTAGTTTAAAAATTCTTTATCCTTGTATTCAACTTAAAATTTTTTTTTTCTTTCTGACAAACCAACTCAAATATTTATAAAACACAAAAAACATGAGATGATATGTGAAATTTATTTAGAGTAATGATCATATTAGAGGAAGTGAATCATTGTGAATGGATAATAAAATAGATTTTCAAACTTAGTGTAAGAGCTTATTTATTTGATTCTAGAATGATGCATATTTATTTTTTTTTGCGAGGGATAAATGTCATTTCTTATATTGATTAGAGCAAAAATTTAGCAAAACATTTATTTTAATTAGGTTATCACATTACCATTAGGCATAGCTCAAATGATAATGAGAATATAGGAGGTCCCGGTTTCGAGTCCATATAAGAACAAGGTATTACAATCATGTAATGCGAAATAAATAAATGTAAAAAAAAAACTAGGTTAACATATATAAAATAGACAATAATATATGATATTAGGAGATTCCATATTAGGTGATGTGTTTGTAAGATAAATTATTTGACAGCCAAACACTTTTAATTATATTGTAGGAAACTGTCTCCAATGGGACTCGAACTCAGACTTCTCCACTTCCTATCTCATTGTTTATTTAAGCGTTGAACGATTTGCCATTTGAAATACACATGATGGACTTGTTTAATAGCATGTTAAGAGATGACATCAAAACTAATCATTTTTTTTGTCAAGTCATGAGGTGTTATGAGTGGATCCGTATACACATGAAAAACACCTTTAAATTATACCATACCTAAACTAATCCTTATTCGAGTCGAAATAGGTCACAAAGACGGCAAAACTCTACCACAGAACACAACCATATTCACAGGGCTCGAACTCGAAACCTCTATTCATATCAAATTGACCTTATAATAAATGTTTAATTATTTAAGTGGTATGTAATCCCTAACAACACATAATAAATGTGTCATATGTGAAATTTCATAAGAATTGTGATTTAGGAAAAAAAAATTATCTCATATCATAAGTACGGTGAACTCGTTTTATATGAATGTCTTCTATATTTATAAGGATCAATTAACCGGAAAACACATAGTACATTGGAAGAAAAAAATTGTTAAAACTCATAAGAATATAAAACTATTTCTTGTTTCTCATCGTAGAACATATACTTTTGACTTTGAAGTTTGTAATACACATTTTTAAATGGTAAGTATTATTAGTCTAAGGCCTCAAGCTTAACCCAATGATCAATAGTTTGAGCCTTTGGGATTATCGGAAAGCATTTGATTGTTAACTTTATAGTTCTTCTTGTAAGTAGATTTGACTCGACCACTTGGCTAACTCCGATCCATTCGAATAAGGGTTGTTGGAGATTGGGCTTTATCGACCATAAAAATCAGACTAAATTTACTCGACCCAACCCAAGCCAAAGCCCCTTTATAGCTACGCAATCGGGCCCCGTCGTCAGATTTGCGCGACCTGCGCTATTATATTATGCGTCGAAAAACTGAGCCAATTTGATTCGCCCTACCTAAATTTTCGTACCCCAGCCCGTCCTTCGAATCACTACCTTTACTCACGGGATGTTCAAGAGTATGTAAAGTTCTGGTTTAAACATCTATATTATCTAAGAAAAAAAAGAATTGTTATTAAAAGAAAGCTAACCTATTTTTTGAATTTACAAAAATAATAAAGGATTTGGGATTTAGCCATGGACCAAAACAAGAGGGTAGTTAAGTTTCATGTTCCACGTGGGTCATCATGTTGTTATATATGGAACAAGATGTAAAATCTTAGGGTCTAGTTATGTTTGTGAAAACTATTTTTTCTTATAAGGAGAATAGAGAAAATGCAAAAACATATTTGGTCTTCAATTTTTTATTTTTTATTTATCAAAACACATAAAATACTAATTTTCAGAAAATACCAAAATAGTGTTCTCTACGTTTTCGAAAACCGTTTTAAAAAACAAAAAGAACATATTTTGATTCCCAATTTTTTTTATTTTTGAAAAACGCATGAAACATAGAAAACTCTGAATTTATAGAACTATAACTGTGATTAGAGAACATCAAAAAAATGTTTTCAAAACCTATTTTCTATAATTGTTTTTAAAAACAAGAAAAACCATGAAACAAAAAGAATACGATTGGTTTTCAATAGTTTTTTTTTTAAATAAAAAAATATAAAAAACACTAAATTTAAATAACAATAACCATTATTAGAAATCACTAATACAATATTCTTTATGTTTTCAAAAACTATAATAAAAAAACACACCCTTAAATTCATCCCATGATTTGAAAATAAAGTTAAAATCATTAAATATGATTGGAAAACACACTCAATTATTGATTTTAAAGAGAGCATTTAGTTTGTCGGTGCGCCCCATTCTCTCCAGTCCAATTTCCTTTTCGGATATTACGTCACCCACGATCGTGAGTCTTGTGCCTAACACATGGATGATTACATGATTTCTTTTTTTGATTTTTTTTCTTTTGATTAATAATTTTGAAAGCATATTTTAGAAATATAATTCTTAATAATTTTTTATAAATGAAATTCTACTTTAAAACTTAAAAATAAAAAAGAAACTTTATCCATTTATTCTAAATAGGTCTCGTACGATTACATATAACGTAAAAGTTTTCAAAATATTTCTCATGTCTTAAATGGAAAATATTTTATAAAAATTTTAAATGTCTTAAGGGAAAAATAATAACAATAAAAACAATAATAACTAATAAGAGATCTTAGGTTACGTCTTAGGTTACGTGTTTGATTGATATAAGCAACCATTGATTTCTTAAAAATCAATAATACTTTTTTTAGAATAATAATATCAATCATAATTCTTGAATAAATGGGTTTTAAAACAAAAAAAAAACAAAAAAAAAAAAATTCAATTACATCAATGTTGTGTGTAGAGACCGTTTTAGTCTACTTGATCTTATCCTAATAGTTTTAGATAACAACAAAGTCACATGTTCTTTTAAACCAAATATTATATTTTTTTTGACATATTTCTTTTAAATAATTACTTCGTAATCTGGGAATGTTTTTTAGAAAGATAATTTTTCAAAACAATTCTAGTTGCTTTTATTTATTTTTAGCATTTTTCTGTTTTTTAAAAGCTAAACACTTTAGTTTTAATTATTTTGAAAACACTTTCATTAAAATCACTTCAAGTAAAATCATAATTAAAGGAATTACAAATCCGCCCTAATTTTTAAGAAATATTTTTCTATCAAAAATTTGTCAAATGTCATTTTTCACTTCAATATACAAGAAAAAAAAAGTTTTTTTAATAACAAAAGCCAAATTCAAAATAAATTAGTTTAATTTTTTTTTTTTCAGAATTTGTCCTGAAAACATATTTTTGAGAATAAATTCAATAGTTTCTCCTTGGGTCGAGTACTAAACAATGATTACAAAAAATGAAATATTTTTGAAAACATTGTTGTTTATACGAAATTAAGATTTTATAACATGACGTTAAGAATTCGAAATCGGATGACATAATCAAATTGACTAAATGGATAATACAACGACATTGAAATGATTTTTTATTATTAGCTTTTAGACATTTCTTGTACCTTAAAATATTTCTTATTACCAAATACTCACAAGAAGCCAAAATTTAGGTAATAATAATGCTCTTTGAAAGCAATAATATATATTAAAGTTGCGTGATAAATCTAAATACTATGAAAGAGATTGAACTTGTGGAGGGTGAATTATTTTTTCAGATAAATCCAAATTTTTTTATTTATTTTTTATTTTAGTGTTTCAACTTTTTTTTTCTTGTAGTCTTATTATAAAATGCTAGCATTATTTTCTCCTAATATTTTTTTCACAGTCTTTCTCCTTTAAGTAAAGAAATAGTGATTTTTGTCATTCCCTTTGCCTAATCATCCCTTTACATGTTATTTCCATAATTTTGTTTCTCAATAAAGTGGTTATTTAACTAGATCTAAGTTTGTATTTGTTTTTTTCGTTTTATTCATTGGTCTGCAAGAACGCTTATTTGGCGCTGATCACGATTTAAACGAACAAAGATATTTAATCAAATGACAAAAAAAAAAAAATCAAACACAATACAATATATCAGAAAAACTAACTGTGATATAATAATCATAATAGTAATATCAAACTATCAAATTTATGTGATTAAACTACTTAAGATGTTATTAACTGAATTGCTTCATCATCTATGCTTTTTAAATGATTTTTGATTCTATATTTTATCGACGTATTACTATTTCAATCGAATAAATTATTTTCTTTAAAAAAAAAAACTTTTTTTCTTATCGATATGGGTCTAACTCGATGATCATAGTTTGACAGATAGAAAAGAGGTCGGGCTTTGAGTCGGCATGAGAATATAATACCATAAGTGAAATTTGTATGCTCTGCATTCATCTAAGAGTCGTATTCCCTTTGAAGTTTCTCTTAGGATAGCTCGCATTCACTCGCGCAGCTTCTCATCGTAGCAAAGCTCAATTATTGAACTCGCGGCGCAACGCCTCGATTCTGCTTCCAACTTTAAATAGATAAGACGGTACAACTACTCTATTGAGTAGGGCCATGGAATCGAGAGTTTCGAGTGAGCCATTTTTGATAAGTAGAACAAAAAAAATATTCAATAATCATGACCTACGTTAAAAATGCAAGCATCGGATCAAATAATTAGATCGACGAATTTTGATGATATAATTGAAATGATGTTTGGATTATGACACAATTAGATTGAAGAATTGATGATATCATTGAAATGATGTTTGGATTATTACACAATTAGATTGAAGAATTGATGATATCATTGAAATGATGTTTGGATTATTACACGATTATATTGATTATGTCTATAATCAAGAGAAGCCAAAAGCTAATATTGAAACTTCAGAAGTTTGCATACCAATAATGTTATTTTTGAAAGCATATGTAAGAATTATTACTTGTTAGGTGAGATGCTTGGATGCCATAAGGCCCATAGGCCCATAACATCAAATCATGTTTGGAATATTGGAATAGAAAATAAAATTATAAAATTAATTTGAGAGATGAGGCACTATTTGGAAAATGTTTCCAAAAACAACTAATATCCTATTTCAAAGCTTAAAATGGTTTAAACTTATTTCCATAATTTTAAATTAACTTTTATTTGTAATAATTTATTTTTTTAAACAAATTTTATATTTATGTAATATAAAAAAAAATTGTTTAATAAACAAATGAAAATAATCAAAATTTGTTATAGAAAATGATATTATTTATATTTTCAAGAGGTATTTAGTTCATTTTGTTTAACTCTAACATATATTTTTATTTTGAGCAACATAAAATTGTTTTAAAACACAATTTGATTGTTCAAGTCATTTTTTGGATTTCTTGTTATCTATCAATTTTCTTGGCGAATTCAATGTCGGACCTATTTTTGTTTGAGTTTTATTATAGGATCAATTGCACTCATGAAACCTGCATCTCTTTAGAGTAATGCTAAGTATCTAACATTAAGAAGCACCATGAAGAGGATATACCCTCTCGGAAAAGCTTGAAGACAACTCAAGAGTCATAGTCGTTGAAATAATTTAGTCAAATGTGTGACGCCCTAAATTTCCTAGGTCCCATTGATCATCACAACTCGCGAAACCCGCTTGCCTTATATCATTTAAACCATAATGCAAAGAAACGGCTACGTCTGGGTCCATACATTCATACTCACCAAAATGTATATTTTATATAAAAAGAATTTAATTACAATTTGTTTTGATTACCAATTATCCAAAACTGGGTCTTTTGCCCAGAATTTTACAAAACTACATAATACGGCCATATTAGGCTATTTCTTCGCCTCTAAGGCCTCGGATGCGCCTCCCATCCCCAAAGGCTTTCGCACTGAAATATTTTTTCCTCGACAGCGAACACGCCGCAAATAATTCTATATGTGTGACGCCTAAAACTGGGGTCCGCTTGACTACCCACAACCTCGTGGAATACTCGCGAACGCTTCGCCGACCAATCTCGACCACTTAGGGAAAATCGGCAGAGCTCCTTTCTGTATTTAACTCTACCGCCCAAATACAAAACCTATCCCAAATGTAGCCTAATACGACATATCCACGGTAAACGGCCACTTGAGCCCACGTCAATCCAATACTCATCCAAATAAATCCCGACTATATACAATAGTTTGAAGAGGTATTAAATTATCCTTACACATCATATCAAACTTAGAGAGTTCTAATACATGTACATAACAAAACCAAAGCCACAACCCTGTTTTCTTCTAAACGCTCTAAGATTACAGCTCGTCCCTCGACCGCTCCCCGCACCCGAAAATAATATCCTCTATTGCGCTGGAACTATCGCCCGCAGTGGAATCACCCTAAATGGGCTACTCTCCACCTAAGCCAGATACGCACGCTCCAGTGCAAACACACATTCAAGTAAATGCGCGATCCTATTTCTGAATGTCTACGACCAACTCACATCCCGAGTCCCCACCGACTCCCCCTCGCACTCTCGCCTAAGCCATGTATGAGAAAACATATTTTTCAAAACAATTCTTACCGTCAAACTATAATACCGGTTATTGCAAAAATATGGGATTACCTCCGAGCTTAATGTGTTGAGAACCTTCCGAATGAGCTTTCTATTGGCCCCTATTCGAATGACCAGTTTGACCAAGCTTCCCAACCCCATTCTCCGAAATTCATCCCAGGAAATCTTTCAAAAAACGTTTTGCTTTTTCTTTCACTTTTTCATGTCATGCACTCACCTAATTTCTAGGTTACTCAGCTGCATACGAAAATGCATTATTACTTCACACAATATATATATACACAACACATGCAAATATATCATCATGCGTATATTTACATAATTTAAATCACAAAGCATGTTACAGGAATTTCAATCCATTACACCAAAATTAGCTCACTGTAAGCACTCATAAATACGAGCAATTCACTTGAATTACTCAACTAAACACATTTTCTTCACAAAAATTAATTTTGTGAACACTATTCACGTGAATGCGAAATTCGTTAATGCTCACGACCACTACTCAACATCGGTTCCACCTTGTGAACCCGAATTTCATGGCCATTCCCAGCCTCATACATACCAAACATAATTTATGGCATAAATCATACAATTTACAACCCAAACAATCCGTGGACAGTCATGGACTGTCCAATGGGTCTCATTAATTCCAACACTTCGGTTCCAAGATTTGGGACCGATCAAACGGTCTTTCAAGGCCTCAACTAATCGAAACATCTACAAAACACTTAAACAAAGTGTAACTTCAAGCAGGATGAAACCCCTACCTCACCGAGTTTGTCGAAACTCCTCAAAACCTAACTCCACGCGTAGGCCCTTGCTATGTAGAACAACTTTCCTTCAAGCTCCGGCTTAATCCGACCTGGCCTGATTAGCCAGAAATCTAGAGAGAGAAGCCCCCACCTTCTCTCACTAGAAAATCAAAACCTAAGCCCACGTATCTCCTCCTCACGTACATTTTGCCTTTGAGGAAGAAGATGAGCAATGTCGGTTATTTCGCCCTATTATCATTAAACATTTCAAAATGACATCTATGTCCCTGTGCTTTGATTTTGACACGGGTACATCTCACCCGTCTGCTCTTTATCATTTACTCATGCAATTTGTGTCACATGAGTACATGTTATACGTGACTTTTGTCATATCGAATATCGCTTACCAAGACTAAACGCTGACAATGGGGTAAACGTGTAAATTTCGATCGCTCCTCGAATTCAACGAATTCGACGTGGTAGCTAGATTTCGCAGACGATTCCAACGGAACTGCTGCCTTCCGAGATCTAGAAAAAATTTCTGTGTTTTGACCGAATTACGATTTTTACCCTTTTTCCCGAAATTGAAATTCTTTCTCAGGTTTTACATTCTCTAAGCGAATTTCACCCAAATTTAGACAATCATAATCACAACACATGCATGCCAGCTGCACTATACCATGGCACAAACTCGCTACTTAAATATTAAACGACTAAACCACACCTTCATCCCTTAAACAAGAAGGGATAGTGGTCTCGCATCGTGTCCTCGCGCTCCCACGTTGACTCCTCCACTCCATAGTGCCGGCATAGCACCCTCACTAGCCTCACGGTCTTGTGTCGCAAAACCTGATCACCGCTATCCAAAATGCACACTGGTCCCTCCTCGAAGGTCCCATCAAGGTCAACCCCAATCCGTCCCAATCCACCACACGGTTAGAACTGGAGTATACTTCCTGAGCATTTGGTACGCTAAATACCTCGTGGACACTGACATGCCGGGCACGCTAACCTGGTGACGCAACAAGGCTTACCCTCGAGTATCTCGAAGGCCCAATGAACCTCGGCTGATAATCTCCCGCACCGAACTCTAACCACCATCTCTTAGGGCATCACCTTCAAGAAGACGTAACCCAACCTCCTAAACTCTAAGGGTCACGTTGTACATCCGCATAGCTCTGGGCCTCGCTCTAAGCCGTGAGAAGACTTATCAGACAAGCTCACTTTCCTGGTGTGTCTCTAATCGCATCAGACCCGTGATGGATCTCTCTCCCACCTTGGTCCAACATAACGGTGATCTACATGGCCTCCCATACAATGCCTCTTATGGTGCCATTCGTATACTCGTCTGATAACTATTGTTGTAGGCGAATTCCACTAAGGGCAATTGCTCCTCCCAACTTCCCTTATGATCCAGGACGCATGCTCGCAACATGTCCTCTAACACTTGTATATAATCCACACAACATATAACCCTACACAACCCCTTGCTTGGTGTGTAAACCGACCTTCCTGTTGTCACAATCGCGACAATCCAATGGATCGTCAACCTATCCATGTCACGAATGACATCCATATACCAGCCCTTGCCATTTGAACAACACCCAATGCAATCTCCAGTGGTATCCACCTCGAAGTCTCCCGACTCTATCACTAACTCTGCCCGTGGATAACTCGACCGTGTGTTTTCATCTCGTGTCACTCCCGACTCCCATCACTCAACTCTAAGTCTGTGATACTGACCATATGCTTTCATCTCTCGTACAGAACTTTTCTACTTACACCGCGAGCCTCTATATCTCACAATAAATTCCCTCGGATATCTCACGGCCCTTTACACCCAATACGTAAATTTCTGATAACCCACTGCCCTTACAACTAATACGTAAATCTCTGATACCTCCCTGTCTCTTACACCCAATACGTAAATTGTGATAACCCACCGGCCCTTACACCCACGTAAATTTCTGGATTTCTCCATGGGTCTCTTACACCCACACGTAAATTAGATATCTCCCTCGGGTCTCTTACACCCACACGTAACATTCGGGAGATCTCCTTGGCCCTTACACCCACACGTAAATTTCGGATTTCTCCACGGCCCTTACACCCACACGTAAATCTCTGATATCTCCCTGCCCTTACACCACACAGACCTTTCGGATACTACCGCGGGTCTTATTCACCCTAACTTCAGGCTTCTCACCTTAGGGGATTAACGACCCCTTCTCGCTCTTTTGCCCAACGCACTTTAATTACCCTTCATTTCCGATTCGACCAGAGTCTTCATCGATCGAGTCCCAAAGACAACCTCAACCCACACTTGCTACCAAGAGGAGAATGATCTCATACCGTGCACCTCACCCGACTCGACGCGACAAGTTATTAAATAACATTACGAATGCAATGATGCTATACGCGACACTCTATCCTCGGGTCCACCTCGAGCGCACTTCTAGATCTCCAACTCATAATCCCGACTTATCAGGTCAACTCTCACCCTACATCATAGGGAAGAACATCTACACTTGGCTTCTCTAAAGGCCTTAACCTCTAAGCCCAAATCCATCACACAAGATGCAACAATGAATGAATATGATGCATCCAATTTAAACTCTACTCTAGTCAACAAGTACAAGAGTAGAAACGTACCCTACATATCCAGCTGCTCTGTATGCTCATCTTGTAGTACCATGAGACCTCTGCCTCCTAGGACAATCTCGCCTCATATGCCCAAGCTGTCGACAAATAATACATCGTCTCGCCCCCGCCCTGACTAGTGGGCCCCGGCCCGTGAGTCCCGTACCGACCTCGACCCACCGACCCTCCGCCCACCTCGTACCGTTGAAGGTGCTCTCAGATAGCACTCAAATCGAAACCGGGTTCCTCTAACCCGTACTCAGGGAGCCTATGTCTGAACCTATACTCTCCTCGTTTCTACACGAACCAGGATCAGGCCGTCTCTAAAATTTGATCCCCGTCTCTGGCAACCTGCTTCATGCCCAAAGTTGTTTCCAAGTAAAGTAACATATCATTTGTCTCTAACTGATTAGGATGCCTAATCCGCCCTAGTCCTCGAAACCGTGAAGTAGAAGTCTTCTCGCTTCTTCCCCTCGAACTAAGAAGGCTGACTCCCCTGCTACCAACATCCGTGATCCCGGCGCCCGAGCATCCTCGCTCTCTCTCTATGGTCGTGGTCAGCCCTGAACCATGGAGTCCATAAGTCCAAGAGGGCTAAGTCCTACAATCCTACCCCGAACGGACAACTTCAAATGCATTCTCGAATCTCCCTGACTCGACATGTCCGGCCACGCAGTCATCAACAAACCGGCTAGCTCCATGAATCTAGCCACGTGACTCATCACGCCAGGATCGCTCTGCTTCAAATCTAGAACCCCGAGCCTCTCTCGCATGCCCTCGCAAAGATCCGGAGTACTCCTACCCATGAACAACCCTAAACTCGCCCCATGTCATCGCCTCTAGGTCTCAGAGGTCCTGCCATTTCCACCATACTTAGGCCTCACCCTCTAGCTGGAACGCAGCTAACCTGATCCTGGTTGCGTCAGATGTAATCTCCATGGCCTCTAACACCTTCTCAACCTCGTACAACCAATGGTCTCGCTACTCATTAGGATCTCCTCCCCCCGCGAATGCCCTGGCGACGACGCACTCTAAACCTTGGGAGGCCATTGACTTCCTCGACTACTTGCTATACTAGCCTGCGGCAATACAAGAACACAGAATACCTACAGCCTCAACAAAGGTTCGTGGATCAAATATCAGGGTGTCTGGATCAAGACTCTTCGCGGACGCCCCTCTACGTCCTCGTCCTTGACTAGTCATCTACACAGTTCAATGGCAAGTTAAATACAATACAGTATCTTTAAGGCATAAACACTGTCCCGAGACACTATTCATATACAGAAAAACATTTTATATACTATGTCCTTGCATTTTATAGGCAATGCAAGACAATTTATTCAATATATCAAATCATATTTATTAACAAAAATTTTATTTTATTATTATTTTTTTAAAATTTTCTCTCATTTTATTTTTCAAAAAAAAATTTTTATTTTTTCAAATTTTTTATTGTTCACTTGACCGACCGATTATCGCTCACATATTACCCCACTCGATTATTGTAGACTCCAATCTGCATGCCCAATACAGACACACTCGAGTCTGCTGGTCACAATACACTGGCAAAGGTATTGTGACGACAACCCTACCATCCAGTTTCACCTAAGTTGCAATACAATAATTGTATTGCAATACAATCCTCAGCACCAAGTCCCTTCTTAGCAACAATACACCATGTGTATTACAATACAAAAAAACAACCCTTCAAGCCCTTCAAGCCCACCATATTGCAATACAATTTCAACCACTCTACAACCCTTGTCACAATACAATTGTTGTATTGCAACACAAAACCAGCCATTAAAGCCTTGCCAACTTGCAATACACCTCATATTGCAATACAAAACCCCTTCTCTTGCAATACATTTTCCCTAGCCCACCTGCTGCTCCTATCACAATACAATTTTTGTATTGTGACACTCTCTCATGTACCAAATGCTCTTCTCTCTTGCACAATGTACAAACCTAAGGTTGTAATACAATTTTTTTTTCACAATACAATTGGCAAAGAGCTCAACCGTCGCACTAATTTTTTTCATTATTTTTCACTTCTTCGGCCGTTGGAAATACAAAAAAATATATATTCCTTTTCATTTCCTGTATCACTAAATAAATTTATAAAATTTATGTTATTCAATTTTCTTAATTCTTACAACTTGTAAAACCTTAGAAAATTATTTTCTTCACCTCTATTTTTTTCATTTTCTCTTTAAACTAAATAAATTTATTCAAATTTATTTTCTTTTCTTCTTTTGTTCCAGCTTTTTACACACTCGTAAAACTCCTAAAATTTTTTCCAACACATCATGTTTTTCCTATGTAAGCACCACTAAACACACAAACAATCACAACACATAATTCATGTTATGTATATTTTTCTACACAACATTCATCAAACTACATTAAACACGCCAAAACACATGCACGCAGTTGTCCTGGGCCATTCCGCGTGATTTCTGCAATCTCATACCTAAACCTATCATCATGCCACACCTAGTGGTGATGTTCTTACACCTCAAAGACTATGGCCTAAGCTCAAATCCCCTCAAGCCCTAGGTACTCGTATACCTAAGCTCTGATACCAAGCTGTGACGCCCCAAAACCCGGGGGTCCGTTGACTACCCGTCAACCCGTGAATACTCGTGGAACGCTTCTGGGTGACCCGAATCTGACTGACGAAAATCTGCAAGTGTAGAAGTTTCCTTTGTACTGGAGCTCTACCAAAATACAAAACCTGTCCCAAACAGTTCAATATGACATATCCATGAGGAAAACGGCCACTTGGGCCCACAATCCAATACTCATCCAAATAAATCCCAACTATATACAATAGTTTGAAGAGGTAATAAAATTATCTTTACACATCATATATCAAACTTAGAGAGTTCTAATACATGTGTACATAACAAAACCAAAGCCACAACCCTGCTTTCTTCTAAAACGGCCTCTAAGACGAGCCGCCCTCGACCGCTCCCCGCACTGGTATCAATATCCTCGTTAGGGTGAACTATCGCCCAGTGGTGGAATCACCCTAAATGGGTTACTCACCTATGCCATGCACGTCTAGTAAACACATCTCAAGTAAACAAGATCCTACTTGGAATGTCTACATGACCAACCCACGTCCCAGTCCTCATCGACTCCCCGCACTCTTGCCGTTTCGCGATGAGAAAACATCTTTTCAAACAATTCTTGTTGTTTTCAAAACTATACTACCGAAGCATAGTAAAAATACTGGACTATTCCCTCCGAGGCGAATGTGTTGAGAACCTTCCGAAATAGTCATGGTCCTAATCCGAAATGACTGCTGGACCGCCTCCCAACCCCATTCCGAAATTCATCCCGCGGAAATTCCTTCAAAAAACATTTTCGCTTTTCTTTCAATTTTCATGCCATGCACTCACCCAATTTCTAGGCTACCCAGCATAAGAAATGCATTATGCCATTTCACAATATATATGTCACGCTCATTCCGCATCCCACCCGAAGTGGCGATCCGAACCGAGTCCGAGCGCGAGACTATACTGGGACTCATTGACCTGTTTCTTCTCGTGAGCCGAACTTGCACTTCGTGGTTATACAAACAATTTCTCAGAATAAAAAAATCATTTTCATATATAAAAGCAACTACCACCGAGGGTCCTCAAATACCCATATACATATACCGAGTCCCATTTACTTATACATGTACAATATTTTTTTCTTTCTAATACAAATCATCGTGAGATCAAGGAAGCAAAGGCGGGTGAGTAACTTATTCTAACCGTCCCGCTTCCACGATGTGGGATGTCATAAATCCTCTATCCTTGTCTTCGCTTCGCACCTACACTGATTGAACATCCGTGCTGCTTTACGCTTAGTGAACATAAGCATAATAACCAATTAATGGTGACCATCTCAAGTTTATACATATGCATTTCATATCTATACATATTCATATAACTTTTTGCTACTTATCATCTTTACATTCCTATCGCATATCAATCTTTTCCGTTATAGTTTTCCGTTCGACATTAATTCCTATCACATTTTTATTATATTCCGTGCTTTTGTCTTCTCTTTTACTTTTATCTCTTATCGTTCTTTAGCACTTATGCATTTCTATCATGTGTTCCTAGCACATGTTCCATTTATTCATTCAGTATGTCTTACTACTATATTCATATCACATATTTCTTATTCTAGTACTTATCATTTGATCTTATTATCTTTCTTAATGGTTCATATTACATATCCTATTCTGCATGTCATATTCTTATACATATTACTTTCATGGTTATACACTATATACCATTTGTTATGCCTTATTTCTATGTACCGCTTTTCATGTACTGCTATCATATATTGTGATCATGTACTGTTTTCACATACCGTTATCATGTACTGTCATATACTGTATTCATGTTATACTTTTCATATTACTTTCTCTTTCATATTAACTTTTCAGATCATTTTACACTCTTATGTTACTTCATATATCACGCCATCATATAATCTCATGTTGCTTAACTTATCATCACATAAAGAACAAGCATGCTTCATATCATATCATATCTTTCCACATGTCATATTCAAATCATTTATTTTATGTTTCATGCCTGTAAATACCAAAAGAAGTGGATAAAGGAAACTTATAAGGGCCCGAAGGCGTTGTACTCGTTGTTCGAGATAGTGGTCTTATTAGGGCCCGGAGGCGCTGTTATCATTGTACGAGACAATGATCATCTTATAAAGGCGCTGACATGCTAGCGGGTGACCCTTTCTGGGCCACCCGATCCAAACTGATCTATGTCATCGACCCAACTAGCTCGATATCGTAACGTAACTTGTATTCCCCGCAGACTTATTTTTCCTACCGGGCATGCCACCCATCCCTCTACTCGTCATTACTGTGCAATCCGCTTTATTACATTTTCCACATATCTCATAAACATGAATAACTATTGTTATCATTATTGCTTATGCAATATATACTATCATTACTTTAACTGTGATTCGCTCTCACATCTGTAGCCTTCATACATACGTGTTCTCATATTTCATAATACATATATTCCTATATTTTTATCATGCATGCATTTACTCATTCTTCATTCATATATGTTTATCATTCAGGTACATGTACTTATTCTCGTAAATATCTTATATCTGTTAACTTATATCTTCATATACTTTATTATACTCATTTATATCTTATGACATATACCTATACATTTCTTATAATTTGTGCGTTTTATTTGTGCTTTATCATTGTTCTATCTCTCATAAGAGTGCAGAACCTAGACTTCTTCTTAAATACCCTTAAAATTCTTCATAATAAAACTATTTATCTTTATCATTTCCTATTCAGATACACACGTATAAACATTCGCTTGTTTCGACCGGAGATAAAGAATGAATCCAGACTCTGCATAATATATGTTCCGAAGGTACAAGACGGTATTGCAATGTAGACGTGCCTCGCCCACGCAATAGAAGTAGAAACACTAGCGTGAGTGCAAGAATCGATCATGTATACGTGCCAAAGCACTAGTCATATGTATGCTCGCCCACGTGATAGAAGCGTCAGAAGATTCAGCAGGAGTGCGTAGCACCGATCATATATGTCTTGTCATTCAATATCCGGCCTTAGTAAATATACAATTATACGTGTTCTCCTCAACTAATATTTTATTCTTTTCTTCTATATTCCTTTACATATCAAATCTACTTGCTATATTTTGTTCATATCTATCTCTTTTCTTATCATGTATTCCAATTGACTTTACCCATATCAAATCTACTTACGACGTTATTTCGCTCATATCCGCTTACTGCTTTTTCCTTATTTCTGGACCTATCATGAGTTTCACTTTATCATACTAGGTATGGCTATATTCTTGACTCAATGGGATTCGCTTAGAGTCCAAGAACAATCTAATCGGAGTTCGACGAAAAGAGTTACTTAATCCTTCTCGAAGTTAGAGGTCATACGTAGTCAAATCCTGAACTGAACGAGCTGACCTGACATGGACAAGCTCAATCTATCACCTCGGTCTGACATCTAATATCCTCCTCAGGTAAATGGATGGATTCTTGACTCAATGGGCTTTCCATAGAGTCCAAGAACACCCAAATCGGAGTTCGAATCAAGGAGATATGACCTCCGGCTGAGGTCATGTGTAGTCAACCCGCACGAGTCGACTAACCGACGAGCTGACCTAACCTGGACGAGCTCGATCTAACACCTTGGTCTGACATCTAATATCCTCCTCAGGCATATGAATGTATTCTTGACTCAATGAGCTTTCCATAGAGTCTAAGAACACCCAAATCGGAGTTCGGACGAAAGAGTTATGACCTTCCGAAGTTGGAGGTCATACGTAGTTAACCCAGACGAGCTGACCTGAACTGACGAGCTGACCTGACCTGGACGAGCTCGATCTAGCACCTCGGTCTGACATCTAAATCCTCCCTCACATATAACGTATTCTTGACTAATGGATTTCCCATAGAGTCCAAGAACACCCAACCCGGAAGTTCGACGAAAGAGTTAGCGACTCCGAAGTCGAGGTCATACGTAGTTAACCCAGCCGAGCTGACCTGAACTGGCCGAGCTGAGCTGACCTGGATGAGCTCTATCTATCACCTTGGTCTGACATCTAATATCCTCCTCAGGAATATCAATGTATTCTTGACTCAATGGGCTTTCCATAGAGTCCAAGAACACTCGAATCGGAGTTCAACGAAGGAGCATGACCTTCCGCCGGTGTCACAATGAAGTTAACCCGTAAGAGTCGACCAACCAACGAGCTGACCTGACCGGACGAGTCGATCTAACACCCGGTCTGACATCTAATATCGTCCTCAGGCATATGAACGTATTCTTGACTCAATGGGCTTTCCATAGAGTCCAAGAACCCAAATCTGGAAGTTCGACGAAAGAGTTATGACCTTCCGAAGTCGAGGTCATACGTAGTTAACCCGCACGAGCTTCATTCGAATCGACGGCAGCCGATTCCGACCTGGACGAGCCTGATCTAACACCCTCGTCCGACATCTAATATCTCCTCAGCATATGAATGCATTCTTGGCTCAATGGGCTTTCCATAGAGTCCAAGAACACTCGAATCGAGTTCCTGACGGTAAGGAGCGCGACTCTTCCGGGTCGAGGTCGGCATAGTCAAATCCCGACGGCCGAATCTCGAATGTGGACGCAGCTTGAGCTCTACAGACGAGCCGAGCTCTCATGACGAGTCGAGCCTTCATGACGAGCCGAGCCTCTACAGACGAGCCGAGCTTCTACAGACGAGGTCACGACCCCACAAGGAGACGAGGTATGCTGACTGCTGCATGAGGTCCAGCCACTTCTATCGACTCCCCGTCGCATGAGGTCCGTTAACTCGCGTACGAGGTCTCGCGACTGGGCCGCATGAGGTCTCGACCTTTGCCGATGACCCTATGGTCGACCTCTCACCCATTCACTGCTGTAGAAAAGGTCATAACTGTCTACAGTCCGACCAGAAATTCAAAGCCTAACATCAAGTTCATCATGTGGCTACAATTTCCCAGAGGGCTTACTAAATTCTCTTATTTCTAACCCAAAACCTGTTCTAAGGTCCTACTGACCGAACCTACTGAATCGACCAATTGCATCTAATTACTTCGACCTCGGTAAAGGGACCATAACTTGGTCTACAGAGGTCCAAATCAAGAAATTATGCTTCACATCAAATTCATCGATGCGCTGCCAATTTTTAAGGACTCACTTCTAAATTCCCTTTATTTCTGGTCTAAAACCCGTTCTGGGTCCGGCATCAGAGGCATCAAAATAGGAATTTTCGTTTAATTTGCAACTAAACCCTTCCCAAAACACATCTATAGGAGCCTTAGAACCTTTCTCAACTCAACCCTAACTGTAAATGGCGTTTGAGTTTCCAAACCCAAACCATACACAAGATAGAGGGTTTCAAACCACGTATCTATACTTTTTATACCTGTAAACTATACAAACCCATAGTTTTTCATACAACCCAAAGACATGTATCCACAATACCAAACCATATTTCCATACTCCTTTTCTATACAAAATCATAGTTCCATACTAAAACCATATTTCTACTCAATTTTAGTGTAGTTCCATACACCCATAGTTTACATAAATATTCCTAGTTCCCAATTCAGAATCTTCTTTCTTCTTCTTCTTCTTTTCTTCTTTCTCTCTTCGTCGTATTTGCTCTCCCTTTCTCCACACCAAAACGAGATATTTATTTCTGGGCCTTATCCCTTTTATTTCACTTCTACCAAAGGATAAACTTCCTCCTTTCCTTTAAGCCACTTGTCTCTTCCATAATTTTCTTTCCTTATTTTATTTTAATATCTTTCTTTTATTATCCTTCGGGGTCCTCACTCTTTTACTCTTAGTTTAACTTACGATATTCCTACTTCGCATATTAACTTATTAAATTACGAATTCTTGGGTCCTCGAATTGGTACTTTATTAATTCTACCCTTAATCGTTATATTAATTCCAAGTTCTTGCTTATTCATTTTTATCTTTATTTTATTCCGGATAATTATACTTTTACTTTTATTATACCCTAAACATGTCCGAAAACTGCTAGGGTATATTTCGGGGTGTTACAATATATACACAACACATGCAAATATATCATTATGCGTATATTTACATAATTTAAATCACACAAAGCATATGATGTGAATTCTCAACTATTACACCAAAAAATTAGCTCAAGGCGGCTAATTTACAAACACGAGCAATCTGATTCGAATTACTCAACTAAACATATTTTCACAAAATTAATTTGAACACTATTCACATGAATGCAAAGTTAATTGCTCACAGCCACTACTCAACATCTGCTCCACCCTTACGAACCCGGGACTCCATAGCCATTCTCGGCCTCACATACTAAACACAATTTGCATAAATCATACAATTTACAACCCAACAGTCCGTGACGTCGCCTGACCGGTCCACGTCCTATTAATTCCAACACTTCGGTTCCAAGATTTGCGATCGATCAAACGGCCGTTCAAGGCCTCAACCAACCGAAACATCCACAAAACACTTAAACAAAGTGTAACTTCAAGTAGGATGAAACCCCTACCTCACGGAGTTTGTCGAAACTCCTCAAAACCGGAATCCACGCTGCAGTGTTTCGCCGCAACTTTCCTTTCAGCTCAAGGAACTGACACTGATTTTAAATCCAGAGAGAAGTCTCTCTCTCTCTCACTAGAAAATCAAACCTAAGCCCACTGCATCTCCCTCCCCCTTTTGCTGCACGTTTTGGTCTTTTGAGGAAGAAGATGAGCACTGTTGGTTATTTCATCCTTATTATCATTAAACATTTCAAAAATGACATCTATGTCCCCGTGCTTTGATTTCGACACGCATGATGTAGATCTCGCCGTCCGTCTCCCATCATTTCACTCATGCAATCTCAGTCACATGAGTACACGTTATACGTGACTTCACACATCAATATCATTTTACTTAAGATTTCCAAACGAGACGCTCTCGAAACAAATTCCGATTGTTCTGACCAACGAATTGACGTGGTAGCCACATTTCAAGGAGAGACGATTCCAACGGTGAAATCCGCTTCATCTTCCGAAACTAGAAAATTTCGGTTTTGACTAAATTACGATTTACTTTTCCCGAATCGAATTTTCTGTCTTACACATGTTACCCCCATCTAAGTGCACATGTGATAACAACCAAACACATTCAAGCAAATGCATGATCTTACTCAAATGTCTACATGCCCCGACAATGCCACGAGTCCTCACCGACTCCCTCACACACGCAACTTGCCATGTATGAAAATTATTTTCAAAACAAAAATATTTGTTTTACATTTACAATCCTTTGGACACTCTCCAAAACCTTAGTACATACTCCGACCATGGGAAATCTTTGAATCTGGACACCCTCCGAGCAGTGGACAACCTCCGAGCACTGGACATCCTCCGAGCACTGAACAACCTTCGAGCACTGGACAATCGCCGAATAGTGGACAATTCCCATTGCACCTTATTTTAACACCGACATTTTCTCGATTTCTTAATAATCATACGTCGCTTGGAACGATGTCCATGCCATCGAAATTACCATCGACACTGAACCAATGTCATCTTGGCCATGTAGTCCCCATGACAATTTATCGACACCAAACACGATGCGATTTACCAAAGTTGACACTAACATAGATCGACCCAAACCATGCACTCACACCCAATGTCATGCGATGTTCTTGTGCATACAAATGCATGATGCCAATGCATTTATTTCATGTCACATGAATATGTATAACTACATGCAACATAATCACTTCACGGATGGTTATACCTATACACAATTTGCATGTTGTTCAATATCAAGTAATAACACATAAATATATAGCACACAATGACCATTTCAATCCCCAATCAGTTCGGGACTGTCCAAAGTGGGTCCCAAAATTTCCAGCAGTTAGTCCCAAGTCTTGGGACTAGCCAAATGGCCACTCACAACCCCACACCATCCAAACCATTTAAATGACTCTTGGGCCAGTTATCAAAGCAAGTCGGGAGAAAATCCTACCTCTCAAAGAAACCCCACAATATCACATCTACTGCGTAATCCTCGTAACATGTAATTCAACCTCGTTCTTGTCTCATCAGCTCTGCCTGACCGATCACCGAAACCCAGAGAGAATGTAGAATCTCTAAACCTTTCCTTTCCTCTCGGTCTCTCTCTTTTCCCTTCTTCCCAATTAGTCAGAAGATAAATGTTGGGATGTCATCCGCACGGCTACACGTCAATTTCATCACTTCGATTTCCTACCACTTATCCTTAATAGTGGATTTCTCTCCGATGACATGATGCCACATGTTACTTATGACCCACATTTAAGCTCATGTTTGACTCATTCTACATGACACTCCTCGTTCCACTCCAAATACGCTGCTCGTCTCCGGTAATTTCATTTTCTCATTGCTCAAAACAAATTTCAATTATATCGGAATTCGATGAAATTCACAGAATTCAGATTTCATGGTATAATTCAAACGGCCAAGCCATTTCCTCTCATTATCTGCACCCGTAGAAAAAAATGATTTCACATCATAATTCATATAATTCTTCACACATATTTAAATTTCTAGATTGAAGTTTCATAAGATGTGCCATCCTATGTAGAATCGAGGGAGTATGAAATCCATCTCGCTTTATTTTCGGTAACCAACCTCCTTATAGCGTTAAAGTGCGACGGGAACTTCACCAATGCCTACAGGCACTCGACTATCGTACGGAGTTTTCACCTGCCCATCTTCCTGCTTTTGTCAACTACGTCCGACACGTGACCATAAGTCGTTAGGTCTATAAAAGAGGGACTTCAACTTCCATAAAAGATACATATCAATTAGGATACTTGAAGTCCAATGAGCTATGACAAATCTTGTCAGAACCCTTGGGCATTTCAGTGGCCAGTGAAGGTCCTAAAGATGTTAAGATCTAGCTTCCAGTCTCGGCACTTTATGCCTTCGGGCTCTTTTTTTCCTCGTCCCGTCTTAAATGCAAGAAAATCGCCTTTTACATTGTTTCGCTTTGTACACAGATCCCTACGATCAGTTAGGTGATCATTTGCCCATCACTTCAAATGGACAGCGAGCTATTTTAAGACGACGTTACTGACCTACGACAAGGATTTAGGCTAGAACCATGAGTATGCTAGACTGCTTCCCGTTTCCCATTCATTAGTTAGATTCGGGTTTGTCGAAGACTCTTCGGATGGAGCTGTTGTTGTCGCCTCCTAAATAAACCGAGACGGGAATGTCGGCTTCCTTGCGGTGGGTATTCAAGCCGTCCAAGCTAGGCCCATGAACTGGTGGCTAAGGTGGCCGGGTCCCGTTCGGCCTATCCTGGCTGATTTTGGGCTGGCCCTCGGGCTGAATTGGCTGGGCTGGCCCACGTGGCTCTTTTTTTATAATAATACTTTATATATAAAAAGAAAATCTAGAAGGATTTTTATATTTTATTTTATATCTAGAAGGATTCTCAAAAAGAAAATCTAGAAGGAAGTCTTTTGATGACGTGTATCTCTCTGGCAGACTGCGTGTGAACCCCCCATATTCTTGTTTGCTTGCGAGAAAATCAGAAGGAATTAAAACGAAATCAATTTTCTTCAGTAAAAATTGTTCATCTTCTTCATGTATTTCTGCAATTTAAAAATCTCAATCTCTCCGTCGCTACATATTCTCCAACTCTTCAATTCTGTGAAAGCATGTCAACCGTACCTGCAAATCCTTCTTCCATTTCTTCCTCAACTTCTACAACCGACGCGGAGGCTCTCCGGAGAAGCCGTATCCTCTCAAGCAAGCTCTACTTTGATGTGCCTCTATCTAAGGTACTCTCCCTTGTTCGAATTGTTTTTTCTTGACTGCAACTCATGTAATTTCTGCTTGAATTTGAGTTTTTGTTGACTAAAATCTGGTGTTCTAGGTTCCAATAATCTACTCGTCGTCGTACGACATCACGTTTCTTGGCTTAGAAAAACTGTAAGAACATTTGAAACTCCTTTGCTGCGTCTTTCACCTGCGTGTTTTGGAGCAGTTGATCCTGAGGTTTGGATGAATGAGAATGAGTAAAAAATTAAGAAAAATGGGGAGTTTGGTTTCCATAATTGTTGGAGCTTAGCTGGAACCTCTTAGAACAGGCCAATAAACTGCCCTACCGAGTGCAATAACTAATCATGTGAATGTATTTCAAAAAATTGAAGCCATGAGAGCTCAAGGAGCGAAAATTAAGAGACACCAAGGCCTATCCCCGTTAGATAATCAGGGTAATTATTCTAATACCATTTGTTTAACTATTATGGTTTTGAGGGACCACTTTCCGCCAAAATCAAGCTGACCATGAAACATCCTGGTAGATATCCTTCATAATTTGCAGTCACCAGGTCTGGAAATGTCGGTAGAACCTTAAGTATCTTAAGAAAATTTCCATGGCTTGGTGCTATTGCTTTTTGTAATTGAGGCTGTGATGGCTATTCGTCATATGGGCTTTGACCATCGAGAGAAAGAGCACACATTCTTGGAATCAACCAAGTGATACTTGAAGATGTGATTGTTAATGTTCTTTAAATAAACCATTTCCCATCTTCTTGGCCGTAGCTGTATGCATCCAGTAAGATGGATGAATCGTATTCTTTTATCGTTTGTTTTATGAAGAAGCTGAGTGGTATATTTTTTTCCTTGCTAATGATGAGCCTGTTGGCCACCATATGTGAAAACTTTGGAACTCTGTTGAGATTTGGTCCTAGGTTGAGCATTGAGTTTGAGTTGTAATTTTGATGTTTACTAGAGTTGTTGATGTAGGCATCCATTTGATTCTTCTAAATGGGTCGATATGCCGGTTCCTTATCTGGATGGTGTTTTGAGAAACCGCATTGTTGAGCCTCTGAAGCCTAAAGGATGATCTCCTAGTGGTAGGCATTCAAATTCCTTCAAGACTTCACTCTTATTTTCTTCTTTTATCTGTCTATTGTCCTTAAACCTTCATGTTAAAACCAGCACGGAATGATGGATATAAGAGATTTCATGTGTCCATATCGTGACCTTTGAGACAAAATGCTTTTAATAAAATGAGAACTGGCATCCATAAACTTAGCTAATAATATTTTTAATAAATCTGAAACAGGTACATTCAGAATCATACTTGAATAGTCTGAAAACCAGTCTCAATGTTGCTATTATAATTGAGGTACTGAAGTATTTTCCTTCATGCCTAAATATTGATTGAGAATCACTTTCCAGAGATTTTATCCAGCTTGTATATGACATCCTGTTTTTTCTAAGTGAGCTGCTTTGCAGCTGCGTACATGAACCTTACTGATTGTTGACTGTCTATTATTTGAGATGATTTTGTTTTTATGTCTGATAAAACAAAAGATTAAAAAGTTTTACAATTCACCTGATTTTACTTTTAAGTCGATATTATGCCTTTTGGTCCTGTGGGACATAATACCCGAAATTAAATATGTGTTTGTAATATGCCATAAAGTTTCAGCTTCATCAACTTTCATATCTAATTTGAATTGCTATGATATACAGGTCCCCCCTGTTGCGTTACTGCCCAATTTTCTTGTGCAGCAGAAAGTACTTTACCCATTCCGCAAGCAGGTGAGATCATAATTTGTCTTGGATTACATCTTCCTTCCATCTGGGGTCTAAAATAATCTATACATACTCTGAAGGTTGGGGGAACCATTTTGGCTGCAAAGCTTGCAAAAGAGCGAGGATGGGCCATCAATGTTGGTGGAGGGTTCCATCATTGTTCTGCAGGAAAAGGCGGTGGATTCTGTGCTTATGCAGATATTTCACTTTGCATACGCTATGCCTTTATCCGGTTGAATATTTCAAGGTACTGGTAGTTGAAGCTCAAATGTAATAGATGCCACCCTTGCATTTATTGTCTTTTCTGTCAGAATCTCAATTATAAATTATTAACTTCATGCACGGGATCTTGTTCTCATTATCTGCAAAATTGTACAGGGTGATGATAATTGATCTTGATGCGCATCAAGGAAATGGCCATGAAATGGATTTTTCTAATGACAGTATGATCTTTTTTCTCTCCTCATTGCGTGTTAATTTTTTAGAAATCTTACTTCGTTTCTTTACTAACAGGACGAGTTTATATTCTGGATATGTACAACCCTGGGATATATCCATTTGTAAGTCACCTTGTACAGAAATTGCATTGCATTCTTTGGGTGCCAGTATTTATGTATATATATAGTTTTTAATTCCTTTCATTAAATAGTAACTTTTTCAGTCATGTCTTGCTCTTTGGTATTTTGAGATGAATGAACCTGTTTTATGTTGTTATTGCTAGAGAAGTGTCATGATCTGGTGATTTTACTTCTGCAATGTTTTATCTCCTTCAGGATTTTGAGGCAAGGAGGTACATTGATCAGAAGGTTGAAGTAGTGGTAGGCCAAATCCATTTCAATGTCAAAATTATATAACAAATTTCAGACCTGTTATTTTTCTTTGCTTGCTAACTGTTCCTTTTACTATGCATCAACAGAGTGGGACCACAACTGATGAGTACCTGGCAAAATTAGATGAAGCACTCAAGGTGTGTGTATATGTATTATTACCATATTGCTGTTGTTTATGACCATTTCTGCATTGTCTTTACTTTCTGCTTCCAGTTTGTGCTTGCCATTCAACTCAATTGGAAAGTACAAAAATTTTAATGCGCCTTCATTTATTGGTCAATCCACAGAGTACTTACACGTTTTTAGCTGCTCTCCTTTTTTCCAATCATTATCCCTTTGCATTTTGTAAACCTCTGGAATTTTAAGGGGGCCGTCAGTTCATTTAGCATCTTACATTGCCATGCATATTAGGCCTGGATGGAAGACATATTATCTTTATTCATGGTACACCTTAAACCACTGTTTCCCATTCTACATGAGAGTGTTATGATGTGAGTCAGTTCTACTTTGTATGTCCAAAGATCCTAACATGATCTTTATATAAGTATACAAGTTCATTGTCATTATCTGTCACTTCTTGTTAATGGCATTCTGGAGATTTTCTTGTACACGTTGGTTTGCTGTCAATGTTCTTTTATGTTGTCTCTATCTTAGTGTATGATCTCATCATCGACACATTTTACACCTTTGGGAATAAATCAAGAATGACTATATTCTTGTATGAGCCGTTTCAAGAATTTGTACAATGTGTCTAATCCATGGAAATGTATGATAGGAACGACACAAGAGAGAAATATATTGAAACGAGTTTATAGATAACTGGAATAAAAGACAATGGAGGAGAGCAATTTGAGAGGCTCTCAATTCTCTCACATAAAACAACTCCCAAAAAGGTCCTGCACAACTCCCCACCCCACTACCTCTCCTTTAAAGGCAGCAATAACAGAATAATATTCCTTTACGTGCTCTCCACCTTGTCCTTTGAGCCTTACAATTTTGTGCCTTGTATAAGTAAATGGATTGGGGCCTAGCACGTAGCATCATGATGTAGGGTTTAACCTTGGTGACAGGAATTGTCCATATTATGCAATTCTCTTTCTGTTCTCATGCAAAAGCTTAGGGACTCGTGATTCTCTTGGAACCTCAAATTAGCTACAAGTGGGTTTGGATTATTGACTGTGGAACTCAGTGTAGAAAAGTTCTAGAAAAAAGATCCTCTCTTATTCAAAATTTCTAGAGTACTGAAAAAAAATTACATATAACAGACATGAATCTCAAGAACTGAAAGAGCTAAGCACTGTATAAGGTGTAGGAAATTTGCTTTTATTTTATTTTTATTTTTATTCTGTGATTGCTCAAATGTGATAAATTTGCTTTGTCGTCCTTTTTCTCGCCAAGACTGAAATGTCTTGTGGAGTTTGGTGTGGATATTTTGTTTGTCATGTAACATTCAGAAAATTTTAATTTGAAATTAGGTTGCTGGACGCATGTTTGATCCTGAGTTGGTGTTGTATAATGCTGGCACTGATATTCTTGATGGAGATCCACTGGGCAGATTGAAGGTAATTTTTTTTGTTGGACATGTTTCTGTATGAACATTATTTCCAAGTTTCTTTCCTTTTTGTTGGACTGCTTTATATAGCATTCATTCTAGGCTATTTTTGGTTCCTAAAAAATTTGAGAGGAAGATTATAAGTGTTGAGAAAAATGCAAATGCATTTTCTTAAAGTCTCCTCACCTTTTTTTTTAAGAAAATTAGAGAGAACCTCTTTTCTTTAGGATATGTTTCATTTTTGGGAAGTACTAAGATGAAAAATGTTAAGGAAGATGGTTTTTTAATGTTTGGTTTTAATATTGAAATTAGAAAGAACATAAAATACAATTAAAATTTTTTGGAGGTTATGCATTTTCAAATTACTTGATCTTTATATTGAAGAGGAAAAAAGAAGTAGAATGAGTTTTAAAGTAGCATATAAAAACGATCGATTCTCTTCAAATCATTTTTTTCTTTTTTTCTTTTTTCTGTTTTCACTTTTCCTCTCTATTTTTGTTTCTCACATTTTCCCTCAAATTTTCTGGAAACAAAACATAGATTTTTTTCTTTACCTTTTTCCATGTTATTCAAATCCAATCACTGTTTTCTCAAACATTTTTTCCTGTCTTTATATCTTTCTTAGAACCAAATATAGCCTTACTTTTCCTGCTGTTAAGCTTTTTAGCTGGTACAGATATATTTATCTCCTTTTATGCAAGTAATAATTAATCAAATTAGGTTCTTTGGACCTTTTGGTCTTCTTAGTTTTAACTTGATGCCTGCAAAAATAGCATCAACTTAAATGAGTATTTGCAAGAATTATCCTTGCTTGTGCAGATCAGTCCTAAAGAAAAACAAATAGATGAGAAGGGTTTTCAGATTTGCCCGAGAAGAAAAATTCCTCATTATGCTTACATCAGGCTCATTAAACTCAAACTTTATCATATCAGTGCGTAGCTTTGCAAAAAATGGAGGATTACTAACATTCAATGAACCCATAAAAGAAAAAACATTCAATGAGGAACCATCCGGTTCTTTTGCTGGGTTTTGCATCTAAGGCCTTTCTGAGTCTGAAAATCCTCACTTCCAAATAGGGATGGCATTTTCCTCCGAACCCGATGAAGAATCCGATACCCGATCTTAACTGGAGGAGGATATGAGAACATTTTACCTAATTAAATATATGGGCACCCGGTTCATAGATTTCCGATTTGGGATGGGACAGGTCTGAGTATATCCTACTCATCCCCGATCCGAATACCTGATTAAATATATAATATATTTATTTATTACTATTATATGATAAATTATTTTTAATATTCATGATTTTCTAAAACAATTCATTTCACAAATAGGAATAGGATATGGGTATCCGGTCCTCCAATGGAGGTGAGGAATATGGGATGTGGATAAAAAATCTAAATCCGATGGGATGAGGATAGAAAATAACAAATAGAAGTGGGAAGGAGAATCTAAAATCCTACCCAAATCCGGCCCATTGCCATCCCTTCCTCTAAACCATCACAGTGGCTTCCAAAGTTCATTATTGTTTTAATCGTTTCCACTGATCCCACATTGTTTGAAAACATGATCTGAAAAAAAAAAAAACCCAGCAAAACCCACTTTTCCCTTTATATCATGTAATGTTATCCCTTGTTTGTTAAACAGCTTTCATCAATGCCAATATGAGAATAGAATTGGGGTACTCATGCTATGATTCACATAACATTAGCAGAAATGGTTCATCAGGTTATGTCTTTTCCACCTGATTTGAGTACTTGCAAGCCCATAATCTAACCCGAACCCGACTGTTCTATGATTCAGGTGGTTATATGAAATCCAGTGCCAAAGTAATATCAGATTCAATAGTAAACCTGTCGAGGAAATGCTTGATAGACATTGGGGTTTCTCGTTCCCAGGCTTGAAGGTAATACTATCATCATATAAGGTAGTTATTAACTTATTATACAAAGTTCATGTTACTGCTTTACAACTGCTGTGATGAAGATGTATACTTGCTGATTATTGTGAGGTTGGGTTTCAGTTTTTTCGGTTTTCTCTGTACATGTTCAAACTAGTGTGTATTAGTTGATGATGCACAAGATTGTAATAATATATATATTTTTGATAAATCATAAGATTCTATTACATATAGAACGTATTTTCATAGTAGTCACCTTTTGCATGTAATTTTGAGGTCATCAACATTGTGATATATATTTTTTTTAACAGTCAACATTGTGATGTTAATTCTTTTTACTTGTGTTTAGGCTGTTCTGTTGAGGAGTATGAATTCATATCATGTTTGACAATGCTGTTTTGAGTATCATATCAAGCTTATGTTCTGAATTTGTACCTCGGACCTTGGAACTCAAGGGTATGTTTGGTTCATGTTTTTTAAAACTGTTTTCTATTCTCAAAAACAAGGAGAGGAAAGAAAACATGAAGAGTATGTTTGGTTTCTAGTTTTTTTTTTTTTGTTCTGAAAAACATGAAAAACACAAATAACAGAGAAAACACTAAATTCGGATAACAAGAACAATTTAACAATTTTTAGAAAACACAATTTTTTCAAAAACTGTTTTCAGAACAGTTTTCAAAAACATGAACCAAACATGCCCTAAATGAACTAACCCCTATTTCCATCTTTGGTTATGATGGAAAACAGGAAGGAAAAGAAATAGAGAAATTCATTCATTGTGGAGAAAGCATATTTGGCAATGTCCATAGTTTAATTCATGGGTAATGCCAAACTTGAAAATGAAACTGATTTATCTTTTTCCTTTGTCTGCTGGAATTTTTTGGATTCACTTGCTATGGTACCATACCGAACTTATAATTTGACCCGTGATAGTGTATGTCAAAATTTTAACTGTTGAATTATTGCTCGAAAAAGAAGAGATGGTGATTAAAAATAACTCCAACTTAACTACGAAGCAATAGATCCTTTTTGGATCTTGAGAAATACATTTGCGTGGGAAAAAAGTACGACAGATATCGATTTAAATAAAGACAAAGAATGTGGATGTAAGAATTTAATACACATTTAAAACACGTAAATAAGTTAATAATTGACATTTGCAAATATAATGCTTAATATGTTAGATAAGTAATCGAATTTTGAGCAAGTATAGAGGTAATTATCTTAATCACATATTCCGAATCATATTTTTTACATTTTCATATATTTTTCCTTATTTCCTAAATGCGTGAAATTAACTAATTATTTTTTTCATCATACGCTCAATTACGTATTCCCTATTTTTCAAGTGTTGGCTTCGTTTTCAACTCCAGACAGATACATACTTTTCCCTGACAGAAGTCTTATATTTTCGATTCTTAAAATATTTTGAAAATCAGTTTTCAAAATTTTAAGTGAGTTTCATTTCCTTTGGTTAAATCGATTTCGATCTAAACAGTTATAACTTATGAAACTTTAAAACACGTTTTGCTTTTAGTTTTATTTTTAATTTTTATTTATGAAAAACATAAAGAAGACACAAAATACTAAATTTAGATAACAAGATCACTTTTTATAGATCTATTCTCAAAAATAATATTCAAAAACAGAAAACAAATACATATGTTTTCGTCACTATTCGTCCGAACTTATTGTTTTCTTATGTTCATACTAAATATGTTTTCCAAACTTTTTGCTGGTTTGAGATCTATTTCATTAATACTAAACAAAATGAATATCCTAACTTTCATTACTATTGTTATTTTTTTTTTTTGTATTTTCAAGGTAATTGAAGACTAACCCTTTATGGTATGATACCGTATGCAACATTTTGTAGAATGAGTAATCAATTTTTAAATTAGGTTAATTTATGTGTTAGGAATCTCAACAATTAAAGGATGTGGTATGGATTAAGATCACGAACCTTAAAGAAAATCTTCAAGGACCATGATGGCTAGTCTACACACAAATTAAAAAAAAAGATGCAATTATTATATGTGAAGAAATGTACTGGGTGTTTAAGCAAATATAATTAGGGACATGCTAAAAACGCAGAAAATAGAAACTTGATAAAGGAATATTTGAATTTGGAGTTAATGAGTTGAATTTTAGCCTATGCTGGACTTTGAAGTAGCTTACTAAACTTAATATTAATTAATTGCATTGAAAACGTTTAAGTTATGTAGGTACTTTTTGCCAATGGTTTTTTCTGAAGATAATCCTTATCTTCAATGCTTAATCTGTAATTATTCCATCATCTTAATCTATATCCTTTGTTAAAAATAAATAAAACATGTTTTCAAAAAACATGTTGCTTGTTTTCTAGTTGTCCAAAATATCTACTTCCTGATTCGTTCTAGACACAAAATATAAAAAGTTTCTTACCAGAAACAGTTAGAGAAACGGAAGCCTAATATGATCCAATGGGTGGTGGGAGGATTGATCATAAGATCTGAGGTTTTTCCAAGAATCATTCTGCAGAGATTTCAAGCTCTCAAAAACATGTGGGTATGGAAATGGTCACGTGGAGGGTTTCAGGTTTCAGAATAGAAGAAGAAGAAGAAGATAGATAGAGAGAGGGAGAGAGTAGTGATTGTTACAGGGAGTAAAGACATGCTAGGGTAGTTCACATGTCACTATTTCTTAAAAGTGCCCACTTACAAAATGACAAATTACTTCATTTCATTAGATAGGAAAAAAAAAATCTATGGAAATGGCTTAGGCTTGGATCGGCTTTTGAAAAGTGTTTTTGTGAACATGATGTTAGTATTCTTTGTAGACTGTTATTATTATATGAATGTAGTGTTTTATATATTTCTAATTAATAAAAAAAATGGGAATTAAACGTCTTATCTATGTTTTACTTGTTTTTTAGAGTAAAAAAATAATTTTAAAAGTAGTAACCTATCAGGCTTTTAAAAGCGAGTTAGGCTTGCTTTCTCTTAATCATGAACTACGTTAGACCATTTTTTTTTTCTTTTGTTTTTGACATCTATTTATCTTGTAATAAAACGTTGTAGTACTCTTCAAACTCAAACCTGATCCATATCCTATGCCTCCAGCCACTTAACCCTTAGCCACTCTACCAGGCATTTTGATAAATCTTTGTAAACGTTGCATTGTAAGTACAAAGAAACTTGTTTTATTATTCTTAAAAAAGGTGATTTGATTAAAGACGTTTTATAAAATGAAAGCTTCGATTTGGAAAATTTGTCTACCAGTAATTATTAGCGCGATTTTAGCCAAAATGTCATTTCTTATTTTAACTGCAAAAGTAAACATTAACTTAAGAGACAGTGTAAATGCATGAAATGGAGAATGATATTTTTTGTTTAAAATAATTATTTTCAGAAAAAAACACAAAAACGTTAGATTCACAAATTTAGGGTTATTTGAGATCTTTCAATCAAATATTTCCTATAATAGGATTCTAAGAACTGTTTTTAAAAACTACTTCTTTTATTCATTTTGAGAACTTGTTTAGAGAACATTTTTACTATTAGACATTCCTTGTTGAAGATAAAAAATTATTACAATCTATTCTCATCATGATGAAATTTTAACGGTTATTTGAATTCGTTGATCAAGACTCGTTGAATACATCAATGTATATAGGTTAATTATCAGCTTGGCGATATGATTGACTATAGTGATTAAAAAAAATGTCTTTGAGTTTATCACGAAACACCTTGATTAGGTTCTAACACATGATTCAAGAGGATTAAGAGGATTAACACAACTATTTATTAAACAAATGTCAATTTTTACCATTAATCATGTGACAACTTGAGATTATGATATTTGAGGCTATATTTAAAAGATGGATCAACATCATTTCATGTACCCATGTAGCCCAAGATTCCCTTACAAGTTGACCAATCTTAAAGGGAGTTATATGGTATTAGCCTTATTAAATTGCCCATAGTTGAATATTTACTTCACTTGATACTTAAAAAGGTCATGGATGCTTACCTCCCCCATATGCCTCCTTTTTTCTTTTTTCTTTTTTATATTTCTTATTTCCCCCCTAATTAGAAGTACAAAAAGGTTAAAATTAAAATACAATTTAAAAAATACCCTTAAATTTCATTGCTTGATCAGTTAATAACAAAAGGGTTATATTTTGTATGTTGTGTCAATCTCTAAAAGTTTTAATTCTTTTGATTCTATGTTTCTTTGAATGTATTGTTGACCTAACTCAATAAATTTATCTCTTTCCAAAAAAGAAAAAAACAAAAGGGTTATATAACGAGCCCTCCTAAGATCTATATGCAAGAATTTAGGGATAAAGTATATAAATGCCCTTGATTTTTGGTCATATGTCACGTTGGCCTCCTCGATTTTGGGTTCAGCAGTAATACCACAACATTTCTGCTGACACTTATGGCCCTATAGGTAACAAAATCAATAGATGAACAAGCGGGGCATTAACGATACTGATGTAGTACCTCTCACATGCGTTTTTAGCTGACATGACAAGTGATTATTTGGCGTTTATGCACCTTGATTATCCCTAAGAATTCATCAACTTTTAAGACATGGTTCAAATGATAAATTTGATGGGTGTACGGAAAGTCCCAAAACTCGAGTCCCGGTAAGAACATACTAGTACAACTAAATAAATAGATAACATAGATGTAAAAAACTTTTGAGAATTCATGAATTCAAATTAAAGTTAGATTCAGCCTTAGCCACTCTATAGCCAGAGAGGACAGTCCTGTAAAACAGAATGCAGAATCGTAGAATCATAGCTGATACGTAGATATACATCAGACCCAACAATTAAACAGTCTGCCTGTGGTATAATAATCAATGAGAGAGAAGAAAACTAGTCTTGATCAATCTCCATAGCTTTTGAAAAATGCTTGATTAGTTAACTACTGTCATTAACAAAACAAAAAAAAACCCGGTTTTCGGATAATCTACTGTGGATAATCTGCTCTACTTTTTTGTTTTTGTTACATAAAAGTATGTAGATTCTCAGGATAACATACTTTCCTTTGTTTTCAGGAGGGCTGCTGCTGCTTGAACACAGATACTTTTATTGAACTGGATGAAATAGGTCTGCAGGAAAATCGACCAGTTTTTTTTTTTTCTGGTACCCCAACTTGAAATCTCCATCAGGAATTGAGATCTATCAGAGTAGAATTTGTGTTTTTCAATGAAAACCCACATGGAATAGAGGACTGATTGGGTTGAGAGATGCTTGGATTCACCAAATGAAATGAGAATTTGCTGTTTTCCACCTGCCAAAATAGGATGATGAAGAAAAAACTGGTCAGGCCTTTGTATTGAAGAATGACAATCAAGCAGTAAAGTTGATCCACCTTGTTTTCAAAATAAAATAAACAATTTCTAAAATCACTGCCAAACAAACAAGCACATACCAAATCAAAGAGGCTGGGCCTGCGCTTCTTCTTGTTGAGATTACTTTGTCTAAGAAAATACTTCTGAGCATGACTTGCTACTTGGGTTGGAGTTCTAGTAGTCACAAAATTCCTGGATATTCCCCTCCAATCACCCCTTCCAAGCCTTTCAAGCCCTATCAGGAAAGTTCTATGCTCCTCTTCACTCCATGGAACACCTGAATATTTTTGGCAGAAAATAAAATTTTGATTCCCCATCTGAACAAATATATGATTGAAGAAGAAACATAAAGTGAAAGTTCAAAACAAGACGGTAGTAATCTAGTGATGGAACTGGAATTTGCAGGAAAAAAAAAAAGAGCCCAATATAATTGGCCAGATCATAGAGATTTCCCCCTTTTTGGATGGTAGGAAATAGGTTGTTGATAGTACACTATTTAGAAGTAAGAAAATTTTCCTTCCCCAAAACCAACCTTTTTAGCATAACTGACCTTTCTTTCTTTCTTGGGGTCTGGCAATTAGGCCATCAGAGAGGTAACCATGGGAGAATTTATCAGAATTTTCGTCGGCCGAAACCCGAGAAGAGGTTGAGGAGGAGGGTGTGGATGATGAAGATGGCAAGCAATCCAAGCTGAAGCTTTTCTTCATGGAAAGAGGAGGAGTTGCAGAAGGCATCTCAAGCTGCACCCCAAAGAGCTTCACCCTGCTAGTAATAATATTACTACTGCCTCTGAAAGTAGAACAAGTTCTTGAATTATGACCAATTTTCCCACAGTGAGAGCATTTCCTTCCCATTCTCAGACAAATCTTCTACTTCACAGGCCAACCTCCAACACCCACAAAAGAGAACAGACTCAGAGATGGATCTCAGAAGGCTCTAAATCTAATGACCAAAATACATTTGTTGTTGTTGTTATATATAATGATTGATGATGATATTTTTTTTCCACCCCAAGTGTTTGTGTCAAAAAGGTAAGTCAAGGGCCCTCTATGTGAATTTTTTTTTGTCCGTTACAGCGGATGTATCTGTACTTGAAGACGTCTTTAAGTTATATTTGGCAAAAGTAGTGCCTCTGGCCCAGAAAGGCCTTAGCTTGATAAAGGCCTACTTAGCATACTTGTGGATTATATTCTGGATTTTAGCTCAGAAATACGTGGATTAATACGAGAATTTTCGCAGTATCATTACAAAAATATAATGTTTATCTTATTCTATCTTTGATGGACCCGAACCTTGAAATTAATGAAAAAAAGAAGAAACTTATCTTATTCTATCTATGATGGAATAATTTTCTGGTACAAAATGGAGAATGTGGGGCCTCCTATAGTTTGTTTTCTATTCATGCATAGGGAGTAGTAACACTAATGTCTTATGCACAAGTAAGTTGAGCCACTTGTACTGTATTTTTATTCAATATATTTTGTGGGAAAATCATTTATCCAGTATTTTTTTATAAAAATCTAGAGATATTTAAAACACCTTATATTTCTTTTCTTTTTAAAAGTAATGTTGAATAGATTCTAAAATTTGTAATATCTTTTGAAAAATATTTGATAAGTGATTCTTTTGAAACACTTGAAGTATGAATGTTATCAAATCAAACTCTTGACTATTTCAATTTATGGACATTACCTTATTGTCCAACCATTGACCAGCCATTGAGAGGATATTTCTTTAAAAGCATCTACAATCATAAATCTCAATTTATGCATGATAAAATACGACTTTTTCACTTTTAACTTCGACTAATAATCTTTAAATTTATCTTCAAATCATTATTCATATTTCCAAATATTATAAAAAAAAGAAGATAATAGTACTTTGTAGTTTACTTTCAATTTTTTATTACAATCAAAATAGAAAAAGGTGAATAGTATTTTACTATTCACATCTCTAAATTTTGAGATAAAAATAGAGCACGGTTGGAGTTGCTCTAAGGCCCCAAGGACCCTTAAACTGATTGAGTTTTTGGCTTTTGGTTTGATAATTAGTTTGTCATGTCCATTTCAAAGTTGAAATTCCTTTGATGACTTGTATATGGTGTAGAAAAAGGGTTTAATACTGGGGATGTATGCTTCACTTACAAGGGTTATATATATATATATATAACATAAGAGCACGTTTAGTTTATGGAGAGTGCATACAAAGAAAACTGAGAGAGAAAGGGTGTGGTTGAGACGATCAAAATCCACCAAGTAGGTAGTTCAAATGTCTTAGAAATGAGGAAGTTTGGGATGGAAAGATGATGTTGATTAGCCAACACCATTCTTTTTAGTTGGAAACTTAATTAGCTAAAAGTTAATCATTGTTTGCAAGTTCTAAACTATAAGAATCTCCTCACAAACTAGGAAATTTAGTTTTTGAAACTATTTTTCAATTATTTTAACAATAAATTCTATTTAAGGAGTCAAATATAAAAAATAGTTTCTTTGGTTTATTTTGTGTAAAGCTGTTATATGCTTATACTTTCATACTTACATTTTCATCTTTGTAATCATTTGTGGTGTCTCATATTGCCCAAATAATAAAAGGTAAAGATTTATATATGAAGGGTTCGAACTCAACACTATCAAGATCTTTTCTTAATGACATACGTCCAATAAATCGGAACCAGACGGGTGGAAAGTTGCGTGTGTGTCACTACAGTCCTGAACTAGAAATATCGGGTAAAGAGTTGAGACATCACATGATTACTAAAAAAAAATGTATTTTTTTATGTCCAAAGTTAGGCAAACATGTTTTTTTTTAAAACAACAAAATAGTTTTCTATTTTCAAGAACTTAATTCTTGTTTAGTTCCTTAAGGAAACTGCATGAGGGACCAAGTGATCTACTCTTACATGGAAAGGCCACCTTACCACATATATATATATAAAACCAAGCCACCCAATTCTCTGAGCCAATGGAATTCAATTCAACCAGGGTCTTGTTGCAATGTACTAGGAAAGCCATATCAAGTGACAAAAGTCATTATTACCCAACCAATACTAAATGAACCCTAATTCTCTCCTTCATATGAATGATATGCAAAGTATTATTTAAATGGTATGCTGATGTAATGGTTGATGGTGGGCAAAGAACAAATCATGTTGTCAATGCACAAAAACTCTAGAAGAAAATAGAAAATGGGTTTTTTTATGAATTTTGTGTGGATTATGTAAAGTAGATCTACATAGTGAAATTAGAAACATTTAGCATAGTAAGAAATTAAAAAAAAAAAAAAAAAAAGGAGTTGGAAAGGGGAGGGGAGAAGGGCTTTTTTTCAAGGGAAAAGTAGGTTACCTAGTACAAAAATGTTCGTATATCAATGATCAAAAACAAAATAGGGGGAGTCAATACATGTTCTTCAAAGATAATTATGGTTTAATTTAAAAATAAAAAATTCCAAAAAAAAATCTCTAATCTATCATTTGTTATGATTATAGTTGTAGTATATTACAGTAGTAGATGCAATATGTTATGACAATAGTATTATCATAATATATTACAACTATTACCATAACAAAGGGTAGTTTTAGGAAAATTTTGAGTATATTTGACTTTTAAATAAAATCATAATTATGTTTAAATACTTCACTATTTTATTTTTGATCATTACATAAATAATATTTTGTATGAATGTATAAGCCCTCTTTTAGCACTGAACAACTGGCATATTCTATCTTTTTTATTTTGTCCCCATGCTATCCAATGACTTTGGCCAACCTGCCAAAGGTTGTGTAAATCATGTTATGGAATAAAAGAAAAAGGGGTATTATATTGTTTCCCATTAAAGTAAGCTAAATAAATTTATTTTTTAATTGATGTTAAACCCCCATTATATTATTTTTTTTTTCTAGCTTCATGTCTCATTGAGTGCTTTTTAGTTAATGGTTTTCATAATCCATAGTTTCCATGTACATGAGTATCCTGAGTTGAGATCATCTTTTGAGTTGTTTCCTCACCTACTTGGGTAAAAACAATACTTATTGATACCATCATGATAGGGTTTCTTTTTTTCCTAATGGGAATTAATTATAGTAGGATGTTGGTAAGCTTTCTTGCTTGGTCCCATTAATTGATTATTATTGATTTGTAATCCAAATTTGGTTTTGGGTTTATGTTTGACCCGAAGGCCTGAGTAATGACTTTTATGAAAAGAAAGGTTGAGAAAAAAATAGGGGTATGTTGTGATCGCGGCGGCCCGAAGTCCATATTTCGTGGTATGGACCTTTCCTGTTTGAATTATTTTGTCCTCATATCAACATAGTATGATTAATTCTCTATTTTCCTGTATTATATAATCGTTACCGTATTCGCTGATGGCTCTCACTATGTCAAATTTATTTTTCCCATGTGGCTTCGGCGTGAATTTTGGTGTTTCTCTTTATTTTCGTCTCTTATTATTGTTTTCGACATGTCCAACCACATAGGCCCCTTGATCATAGACGCTTCCTAACTGGATATTTTTTGTCATATCAGTATATGGTTAGTCACTCTTATGTTTATCTTCTGTGTCGTTTTCATATTTATAGTGAAACTTTATTCTCTATCCATTTTTTCTTGTAAGGGTTTCATATAAAATCTTAGTGTTTCTCTTTGTTTTTGTATTTTATTATTATTTATGATAGGCCCAGCCCTATAGTCCCGCAGCATGGACTTTTCTACTTTGCTATTTTCGTCATATCAACATATTATGGTTAATTCTCTATTACAATATATTCTGTAATAATTCTCATATTCATAGTGAAGTTTTCTCTTTTACCCATGACTTTTTTCCGTAAAGATTTTCACATATAATCTTGATGTTTCTCTTTGTCTTAAACTATAATAACCTTTAAAATCATGTCTAAAGTATACTCTTGGATTAATTAAAGATAACGAGCTTAAGTTGGGATTTTTGTCAAGATTATGATAACCTTGGGAATTAATTATATTAATCCCGTAAGTGTTGATATGACGGCGGCAAATCTTGAAAAGAATCAACCTTTAATATTTGAAAATAACTTGTTTAATTATTTGCCTTTCTTTGTCAGCGGATGTTATCCCACCCCTATGTGAATATTTAATTAAAAAAGTTGTTTGATTGATCTTCACAATATATTTGATAAATTTAAATGGGATTAAAAAAAAAAAAACTTTAGGAAAGGTAAAAAATAAAATAATAAACTAGAAGTGTCCTTACTTATCTCCCATCATGTGACTTTGGGAGGAACCACATTTCACCTTTTTAGAGTGTATGAATACTTTTATACCAATTGAATCCACATACCCTTTCTTGACTAGGTCTACACAAGTAGTGTTGTTAAAATAAAAATAAATAAATAAATAAACAAAAATGAAAACGTGTTACTAAAAAAGGTAATTGTGATACTATTGACACTTTTGAATTTTAAGCAAGATTCTCTTTTGAAAAAACCAAATGCAAATGTGAATTCATTTTTTTCCGAAAAATAAGTCTAATGTGTTCTTGAGGTCTAGTCTAAGCAGTAAAAGGGATGGGTGAATTAGAGGTTTCAAGCTCGAGTTTTTATAAGAATAGAATATTAAAACGATATAATGTAAAATGAATAGAAGTAAAAAAAATAAGTCTAATGTGAAAAAAAAATGAGTGTACATAAAAAAATTTAAGATAAAAAGTAACGTAATTATTTCCAAATATGTATGTCTCGTTATCCCATATCAAACGGAGGAGAAATTTTTGACACTATATTGGTATGAGTTTTTTTCAACCTAGTAGACACGTTTTAAAACCATGAGAGCCCCTTGAACCCAAAGCGAATAATATCTACTTCGTTGAGTCGAGTCTCTATAAATGTTATTAGAGCTAATCTCTGACCTTAGTGTGGAATCCGTTCCATTTGGCCTTAAGGGGTGTTTATCCGTTTGATCCCGTAATCTCATAAGACACAATAAGAACATTGTGTCTACATAATTATCATATCCCATATTAGATAAGAGAGAAAGTTTGTATGGACTCCTCTCACCCTGAAATACTCAATTTAAAACCTTAAAGATACCTTAGATCTAAAACGGACAAAATATACATATATAATTTCAAAGCCCAAACAAAACAAATGATGAAAACGTACTTTATTTTTCTTCTTATGTCTAATAATAATGAGGTTACTTGCACTAAGGCATCAAATAGGCGCAATGAATGAAAACCAATGAAAAATTTTATCTAAATTTTGATGAATTAAAGATGAAGAATAAAAGTCCTTAAAATAGGTAATAAAAAGAATCTAATGAATTTGTAAAAATATCTAGATGCTACATTAATCATTTTAATAATATATCCCTTGAGGCATTTACTAACAATAGATTCTTAAATTTAGATATTAAACCTGACATTTAAATAATAACAAACTGTTATAGAAAAAAAATGACATTTGCAACTCTATTATTTTATCAATTTAGAAGCCATGCGTCAAAATATTTAAGAGTGTCATAATATTTATTAAAAATTAATCCAACTTTAAATTACTTAGGTGGTGTTTGTTTTTCTTGTCTTTGAATAAAAAAGCTTGAGAGCATCTTTGAATAAAACTTTTTTGAGCAATCTTGAATAATACTTAATGGCATTAAGTATGAAGTTGTTGTTTTTAACGTTAGGTAGTGAGTAGGGATGAATGATAGAGGCGAGATTGTGCTTATGGATTAGTCCCGCTTAGCTCTCTTGTAATACGAGTTTAATTTAATTTTAATTGGATTTTTAACCGGTTTGGGTTTATTTCTTCATCAAAGATGAGTTCGAATGTGTTCTTTCTTTGTAAGCGAAAATTAGAAATTTTCAAAAATGACAAAATGTTAATAAAAATAATAAATTATCATAAGGGTTCAGGGAAGCCTAGAAAATTCTCTAGTCTTGGATATAGCAAGCAATTTGCGGCTTTTAAATTCGTCTCGCGAAAATCTAGTGACCCGGAAAAGTTTCGTCAAATTAGAGATAAGCGAATTTCCGATTTTTACGGGTAATAAGTTCTTTAATAATTTCCGAGATTTTTAAGAAAATCTCGAAAGTCGAGGAAATGGCTTTAAATTTAAGTTCATTTAAAATAAGAGTAGGCGAAGGGAAATAAATTGTTTCGGGACATAAGCGGACCAGAATGAAGCAATATGAATAAAGTATCTGAAATAATAATAATAAGCCTTGTGATTATATTAAAAATATTTTTATTATTTTATTTTTATACTTTAATATAAATAATTATTATTATTATAATGTTTTTTAATAAATAATTTATAAAAATTCATAATATTTTTATTTTTATGAAAAATATTAATTTTAATATAATAAAAATAAAAAAAAGCAAATATAAAAAAATTAAAATAAAAAAATAAAAACAAAAATAAAATGTAAGCAGGACGGGATTTGAAAATTTTAAATGCAAAACAAAACGCCTTTAATTTTTTAAATGGCGAGTTTGGGAATTGAAAAAAATATCTGAGGCGGTCGGGATGGAACCTCTGTCCCAAACCTCCCGTTATCAAATCCTAGTAGTATATATTGTTAGCTCTTCTTCTTGTTGGGCAATAATTGAGTTTTTCTTATTTTTATGAAAAATAACTTTTTCTAAATAGAAAAAACTAAATATTTTCACTTTTTCTATTCATAATTTTTTTACAAAATTTCAACAATAAATTATGAAAATTTAAAAAAAATAAATAACTTAATACTGAAAGCTATTTAGCTTTAGCATTAAGTCAAAAAATAACCGACACCTTAGTCAATAAAGATATTTTTTTAATATTCAAAGATGTATGTCCTCTTTCTAATCATTTCAATTACACATTTCAGTGATGCCAAACAGTGGGAATCAACTATTTCAATCATTTCCTCCTCCCAAATTTCTTCTTGTCAAACAAAAACCCCCAATCTTTTCATGCACAAATTTCATTGTGGATCACGACTATTTTTTAATTAAAGTAATTGTTTTCTCCCAAGCTTCCCTCACTCCAAACAACCCCTTAATCATTTCATTGAGATACCAAAGAGTAAAACTCAACTATTTTTAAGTGAATCTGCCTTTCTCCCCCAGATTCCCTCTTTCCAAACAAAACCCAACAGGCATTGTCCTTTTGCATTTTACGGTAATTGTTAGGTGTGCGTCTAAAGTCTTATAATGTTCTATATCGATTAGGAATTGAAAGACTTATGAGTATATAAGGATGGATAACATTTAATTGATATGAGGTCTTTTAGGGGAGAAGCTCCAAAATAAAACCATGAGGGTTTAGGCCCAAATTGTATAATATTATATTAATATAAATTGAGAATGGTCCATGAGGTTTCCTAATAAATGGTGCTCGAAGTCGAGGTTATTTTATCGTATGGGTGAAAGCAGAACAATATGGTGTGGTGAGCAGTGAGAGGTGAGCTCCTGGCGTACTTCACGTAAGGCGTGTACTTGAACATAGTGAAAGACAAGAAAACCCTGGTTTTAAGGGAGGTTTGATGGAACTTTGTTCAAGGAGAAGATTGTTGGGTGTGTGTGCCCAAAGTCCTACAATGTCCTATATCGGTTAAGGATTGGAAAACTTATGAGTATATAAGTATGAATAATATCCAATTGGTATAGGCCTTTTAGGGGAGAAGCCCAAAAAAAAAATCATAAGGACATAAGCCCAAAATGGACAATATCATACAGATGTGAATTGAGAAGGGTCCATGAGATTTCCCAACCCTAATATATAGGGAAAACTAGGTAATAGATCCTTATTTCAATTTATTTGAAAATTTATGATCAAAAGACTTGAAACTAAGGTCATATCCCATGATTTAAAAAATATTTGATAAAAGATCTAACAAATCTTAGGTACGATCTCGATAAATTTTAAGTACTATCTTATGTGTTACGTACGATCTCATATATAAGGTTTACTGAAATGATTCCTAAGATTTATTGAACTCTTATCAAATATTTTCCTTATTTATCAAATAATTTTAAAACCAAGGGACTTGACCTTAGTTACATGTCTTTTGATCCTAATTTTTCAAATAAATTGAAATGAGATCTATAACATAGTTTTCCTCTTACTATGACAAGGAATCATAGTTTATGAGAAATTACATTTACTGCGAGAGATTTACTACTATACATACTATATCATATATGGCCGTTCTGGCAGCATCTCTCTAATGGGGTGTATAGAGAAATGGATGGGGTGTAAATAGAATCTCTCATAGTTTATAGATGCTCTTCTCTTTGTAGACCAATGTATTGAACCCGTCTGACACGTCCACAACCTTTAATAAGACTACCAACATATTTGGAATATGGGAAAAGTAGGCTTTTAGGTTATTGATTTGATTATTATTATATAAAACATAAAATAATTTGATTTAGATAGTTCAGTTTATCGGAAAAAAAAAAAAGGATTAAATTAAAAAATATTCATTGACTAGTCATATAATAGTACATTGACTAATTATGATAATATATTGATTAGTTAAAAGATATGTACTATCATAATCAGTGAATGAATTACCATAACTAATAAATATATTATCATAAAAAGTATTCATTTACAAGTTAAAATAGTACATTGATTAATTATGGTAATACATTGACTAGTTATGAGATATATGTATTATCATAATTATTAAATATATTATCATAACTAATGAATGTATTACCATAGCTAATCAATAAATACTTTTTAACTTGATTCACAATTGTTAACTACCTGAATCAAATTCCTGATCCGTTATATACAATAATAATCAAGTTTGATAGCCTTTACCTACTTTTTCCTTTGAATATTGTTCTTGATTGACATTGAGCCACACAATGCTTGGCAACCCATCTTATCATGCATGTCCCACTCTTTATGCATTCCTGAACTCCACAGTGAAATATCATTTTCTTATGGGAAAAATCAGTGGGAAAATACCTGTAAAGTTAGGGCATGTAAGCAGCAAAATTTTCATTCCCACCAAGTTTCATCATGAATATTGTAGAATTGTGAAATGGGTCACATTCAAATTTGTATTATAAAGAATGCATGTATGTCATGTCACCTCATTTTCATATGAATATAAATTATCATACTATATTGTATTTTAAAAAGTTCTCATGATATGGTGATAATGCACTATAATCCCACTAAGGTCCATCCAAAATTAACCCCAAAAAACCCACCTCACATGCCATTTTCCCCCACTAGAATTAGTGTTCTTTTTTAAGTCTACCTAAAGTACCAACTTATTTTATTTTTTTCTTAAAAGTTATCATAAACAAATCATGGATGAATCTCTTTTTTTTTTCCATAGAGAAGCTAAAGATCCCTCTCCTTATACTTTTGAAATTTCCTTTGTTTTACTTATCAATTCAATGAATCATACAACAAAGTCAAATTTACATGCTAATGTATCAACTATCAATAATTTTATGCTTTTGCATGTTCTCTTTGTTTGATATGTTTCTCAAATTAATACAGTACATTTATTTTATATAAAAAATAATTAAATAAATTCATCAAAAGTTCATTATTTTAGTCAAACATTTTGCATTTCATTTTCCAAACCTCCATGTTTGAGGCAACAGGAGGGGAAAGTGTTGTCATGGTAACCAATCCTTGGACCCTTAACAAGGCAATACAATTAATTAGAACAATATTCGGCTTGAATTTCATTTTTTTTTTCTTTTTCTTTTACATTTATTCATTTTACATTACAAAATTATAGTATTCTATTTTTAAAAAAACTCTAACTTTATTGCTAGTCTATATTTGGTTTTACCCTTTAACCATTAAGTCCGGTCTCATTGACAAATTTCGATTAATTTAGGAAATAATAAAAAAAATAAATTTAAGCATACATTCATGGTATGTGACATACTTTTGGGGGGGCCAAACAATACCCCCATGTTTTTTTTTATCATGGGAAAAGGTCAATTTATTTGTTGGAAAATAATAATGTAAAATCAAATTAATGGCAGTCCACTTCTTCTGCTGTCCATAAGGATCATGTCTAGTCCACACTGAAAATTCTTCTCTCTTTCATTGACTGCTAAAAAACCCATTTTGCTCCTCAATTTTCTTAAGTAACATGTGGAGATGTGAAGGTATATGTGATGCTTTGAAGATGCATGTATCTTTTAGAAATAATAATCTTATATTGCCTTTTTTTTTTTTTTGAGATATTTTAAGTCTCGAGATAAACATCCCAACTATATATCCAATATATTGTTGACTTGTATCTCTCAATTAGGAGTCAAGAAATCATATAGCTTTAAGAGTTTCTAGTAAACTCTATAATCATTCACTTTGTGGTATCACAAACTCAGAGAGAGAAAAGTGTAGTAGGTTGTATATTATATTGTAGTATTTTATTTTTACGAGGATTCGATCTTGGGATCTAGTTATTAAATAGGTTAAGTATATTGTACAATATGTTACATATTTAATAACAATGTAGTATTTTAAGTTTAAATTTCAACGTGATTATTATTTGTTAAGTGTCAACACCAAAATTTTAGGTCAAAATGTCACACCATCAATGAAATCTCACCTGGGCCCAGCCCAAAACGCCCAAGAAAATTCAAAGTTTGGCCACTTGGGTCGGGCTGACGTTTAATACATTGTTATAGTAAAGTCCACCCAACATTGGGCTTGTCATTAGGCCGTTATGAGTGGAACTTTGGTCCAAATAGCTTATGCTTTAAACTAAGAAATATTTGGTTAAGCTCATCAAGTCTACCTCATCTAATAGAGTATTCAATATTTCAAAAAGGTAAGACATAGGAAAGAAAGAGTTTAGGGTTTAGTCACCAGTGGGGATAGTTATTTTTATATTATAGCTAAGTGTTTATCATAAAAATATATATATATATATAACTATATATATATATATATATATATATATATATATATATATATATATATATATATATATATATATATATATATAGTTAAAAGACATCAAATAATCCAAAATTTACAAATCTAACCCTTCCCATATTTTTCTTGAAAAATAAGTCAATATAGACAAAAATATCCTTTGTTGTTTTAGGTATTTACATGTCTCATATAAAAGAAATAATTATTTTTATAAGATAATAATGTAGATATTTTTATCAAAGGTCAAAAGTTAATGAATGATTAAATTTCCTAAATTCATGTTTCAAAGGGCTTTTAAATCAAATCATCCTTAAACTAAAGGACAAATAATATTTACAAATCATTCCCTTTTTAGATAAACTCAAATTTTTTATCAGTATTTATTTATATTAGATAGTAGTTGAATAACAAAGAGAGATAGAATACAAAAGCAGTCAAATGATGTGCATACATATCCAAATTCATATGCATGGAAGCATTAAAATAGGTAGAAAGGTGACAATACAAGAACAAAATCTAAACTGAAAGGACAAATAATATTTACAAATCATTCCCTTTTTAGATAAACTCAAATTTTTTATCAGTATTTATTTATATTATATTAGATAGTAGTTGAATAACGAAAGAAAAGAATACAAAGCAGACAAATGATGTACATGCATATCCAAATTCATATGCATGGAAGCATTAAAATAGGTAGAAATGTGACAAAAGAAGAACAAAATCTAAACTGAAGGGCAAACAATATTTACAAATTATTCCTTTTTAGATTATTGTGATTCGTACATTAAAATAGTGATAAATCAAAGAAGAAAAATAAGAAGAACATATATAGATTAACATGGTTCGATAATATATACATATAAGAATATTCAAATTTTATTATTTTGAATAAGGTTATATATGAAGATATTTATAATAACTTTGAATATGATAAAATTACAAAAATACCCTTATATTGATATTTCACTATACATCAGTGCAGGGGGCTTAACCCCGCTTCCTCACTCCGCTGACTCCTTTTTACTCCGAGGCTTTTGTTTACTCTCAATACGAGTCACATATATAGATAAACTCAAAATTTTGATCAAAATTTATTTATATTAGATAAGTAGTTGAATAAGGAAGAGAGAGAAAGAGTACAAAATCAGACAAATGATGTACATACATATCCAAATTCATATGCATGGAAGCATTAAAATATGTAGAAAGGTGACAAAACAAGAACAGTATCTGATTGGAAGAAGTAAAGAGAGAAACCCTAAGGTCCAAATTTTCTCAAATGTGCTTGGGTAAGAAAATTAAGAGCATCTAGATGCAAAGAATCATGCAGAAATTAAGAATTGTTGTGAAGGATAAGAAGAAGAAGAAGAAGATAAAAGAGATAGTATAGTCCAAGAAGCTTTTTTCTGGGGTGTGTTTGTCAGACTGGAAAATGGACACACCAATTTGGTCATCCTTGTGTGTTTTTGTCTTCTGCCAATGCACACCCAACTCTTAACCTCTTGCCTCTGAATTGGGACACAACTGTGATGTGTGATGTTGAGACCTTCCAAACTCTTTCTCTTTCTTTTATGAATTTTAGACCGAATTAGTGTTTGTGGAAAAAAAATGAGAATTTTGTTTTTCAATCAAACTAATATCCAAACTAATGTATTTGGTAAATATCGTTGTTTTTAACAATGTTTTTTTAAACCCGAAATTCGAATGTCATGATCGTGACTGAATTTGAATTTGAATTTGATTTAATTATACATTGTCAAAAGCAAATGACGTTTGATTTTTAAATTTTTTGATTCTTATTATCGCAGACGGTGTCGTAATTAACTTGTTGTGCCAATGCCTTCCTTAAGTTGCGATTGAAATTATTCTGAGTTCGATTGTCGTTTATGTGGATAATGACGTTTGGTATTAATAATTTGATTCTGAATTGTCGTAAATGGCGGTATTATCTTCTTTGGCGTTAATTTGATTTTAATTTTATAATTTTTTTCAAATAAAGTATTCGGTCTAAACTCTTCTTCTATTCTAAATACGTATTTTATTTTTATTTTGGATTTTGTTAAATAATCAGCTTCTTTTTAAAAGTTTAAGATTATAGGATTTAACTTTAATATGAATATCATGAGTCACACCCTTCCTCATGTACGGTCTCATATCCGTAGCAATACTTATTAGGAAATCTTATGGATTCATCCATCTACATTAGCATGATATTGTCTACTGTGGGCTTCAAGTCCTCATGGTTTTGTTTTTTTGATTTCTTCTCTCGATTGAATGTTATTCATACTTATCAACTCATAATCTTCTTTATTTGTAAACAACATGGGACTTTAGGGTTACACCTAACAATCCTAATTATCTCGAACAAGTACCATCTTACCAACTCATAATCTTCCATATTTCTAATCAATGTGGGACTTTAGGCATCTGTATGACAATAATCTCCATAACAATGTTCATCAAGTTTCCTTAGGATTTCTTTATCTTTCACTTTTTTGGGTCACAACGCGTCACACCTTGAGATTCATCACACTATTTTGTTCGACATCCATCCAATCTGAGTTAATTACGAGGAAGCTGAGCTTTTGATGCAGTTTGTTAGGAAAGCAATGGATATATCCACTTTAGGTATGAAATATATCTTTGCGTTAGAGAGTCAGCAATCTTTGGAATTAGATATTGTTCGTACTTGTGCTAATCCTTTTATATTTTAATTAATGTGGCAAATTTGGGCCGCGCGATATCTTTGCGTTAGAGAGTCGAAGCAATCGAATAAATCGAATTTATAAGGCTTTTCAAAATCATATTATTGATCAAATATTGATCATATAGGGGGGGGGGGGGGGGGAAGGACATGGCGCGTATCAAATCAAGATATGATATAATGTTAAATAATCAATTTACCTAAAAACTTGAATTTATAGGATCCGGATTTAACACAAATATCATGTTTCACAATTTTGATGACATTTTCTCGAGAAAAAAAAAAGAGAGAGAGAGGTGGGGTCACTGGCCAGGTGGGTGTTGGGGGGGGAATCCTGGAAAGTGCAGTTAGGGATCACGCGGGGCAGGAGTTTGTTAGAGTTGTCACACTTGATCCTCCAATCATGGCTTGCCCTTTTCAACGATTGAGACTATACCTTTCTTTTAGGGCACTTGTCCCTTTCCAGTTTCCCCCATTTTCCCTTTCCTCCCTTTCTTTTCCTTTTTTTCCTTCTCCATCCCATGCATCTCTCTCTCTATTTTCCAAAGAAAAGAATTTCATCAATAACACTACCATTTTCATGGAGTGTGTATGTGTTCTAAATCAATTTTTTAAGTAAGATAGTCAAAACCAATCTTAAATGGATACATAATAGGACACCCACCTCAAAATCGATTGGATTATTTGTTCTTGATGCTTTAATCAAAGTTTTATAAGACAAAATGATATTTGATTGTAATAATATGAGTTTAATCTAGTAAGTTCTTGAAAGAAGGTTGATGTTTTTTTTTTTAGGGAGGGGTGGGAGTTATTGACTTTATTATTTTAGATAAGATATCCATCGATAAGATTCAATTTTATTTAAATAAATCAGTTATATAAAAACATTTTAAGACAAGAATCTCATGATGCCCTAACGAGAAGATGATTGATTATGACACCTTCTTTGTCTTTTGCATTCAAATCTAACTATAACCTCAAAATTTTCAAAGTCAAGTCATCAATATTGACAACATAGGAAAAAAATTAAGAAAAATATAAGAAGACTCCATTATCAAGAAAAATATAAGCATATGCGCCTCTTAAAATTTTTGTTTTGCAAAAAATTTTCTCTTTCTAATCAGGTAAACTCAAACCCTCAATCTTAATTATGCCCTACTTGAATAAGTAAGATTATATACTCTTAGGTTACAGTTTCAGATTTATCAATATATGTTTCTTTTGAACTATTTTGCTTAGATCATGAGATGTTTTGAGCTTATGTGCTATGAGGTGTTTTAAGCTTGTCTGTGCATAATGCATATACGTAAAACGTCTTTAAGTCATATCATACGTTAATTAATCTTTATACGTATCGAAAAAATAATAAACTGATAAAGCACTGTCGCGAAAATACAGGTTATATTCCACAGAAGCCGGCATAGCAAACTATGCCCCACTTAGAATAAGTAAGATCATATCCATGTATTAAAACGGTAAGGCCAATCTAATAAAATACAAACCTTAAATCTTGTTTGTCCCATAAACCCTTTCATTTAGTAGTTGTTACCATTTATAGGGAAACAAGCAAACATTGGCGGTTGGCCCCCCACAAGTTGGCTATAAAATGGAAAGTGTAAGGGCATACATGTCCTACAAACAACCCCACAATCCCCCACAATATAAATACACTATTCATGTGCATATCCATATTCCATTCGTCTTCTTCTTCATCTTCTTCTTCTTAAACTATACACTCAAAAAACTCAATATTCTAACACACAAACTTTATTTTTTTCCCTCCATGGACCCCCACAACCTCCATGGCCTCACAGAAGAAGAATTCAAAGCCCTGAATCCATCACATCCAAAACTACCCACACCTTTGAGCCATCCCTAAACACTTGCACTTCCCTCATAACCCAAAAAATTGATGCCCCAGCCCATGTTGTTTGGCCCTTTGTTAGAAGCTTTGAGAACCCCCAAAAGTACAAGCACTTCATCAAGGGTTGTACCATGAAAGGTGATGGTGGGGTTGGGAGTATAAGGGAAGTCAGTGTTGTTTCTGGCCTTCCTGCCTCAACCAGCACAGAAAGGCTAGAGATTCTTGATGATGAAAAGCATATCTTAAGCTTTAGTGTTGTTGGGGGAGAGCATAGACTGAATAATTATAGGTCAGTGACTTCAGTTAACCATTTTTCCAAAGATGGAAGGGGATTATACCATTGTTTTGGAGTCATATATTGTGGACATACCAGAAGGGAATACTGGGGAAGACACCAAGATGTTTGCGGACACTGTTGTGAAGCTCAATCTTCAGAAGCTTGCTGTTATTGCCATCTCTTCTCTGCATGAAAATGAATGATAACAACATCAATCACATCAAGTGTAAGTTTTCTTCTTTTTTTTCTTTTTTTTCTTTTTTTGTCTTTTTTGAATTCTGTTTGGAAATCAAGAAGTGGGGATTGGTTTGTATATTTGGTCTTTCTATTTAAGTTTTGTTTGGGTGCATGCATTGAATCAGTATTGATGAAATCTTGTGTTTCTTTCCTCTTCAATAAATGATGAGATCTATCCATTCAATTTGAGTTTTTTAAGTCTTTTTAGTGTGTGTATATGAATGGAGGAGCCCATATTGTCTGGGTTGTTTCTTTTTTTCTTTCTTTCTTTCCGAAAATTGGTCTTCTGCTTGTTCATATTTCTAGTAGGTTTTCGTGTACTCAACTGATAAAAAGAAAACAAAAAGTGGGAAAAGAAAGCCCTAAAGAGAGAAAGGGATGGATTTAAAAGGGTTGCTGGTAGGTCAGCAATAATTGGGCCTACGACCTTTTCGTGTAGTTCCAATGTCAATAAAAATAATAATAATAATTAATAAAAAAATAAAATCAATGGCAGGGATAAATTTTAAGAACCTTGTGAACAACCTTGCAGGCATGTGACAGTTTTTTTCTTTTTCTTTTTTTCCCCTTTCTGAACTTGCTAAGGCTTACTCAAGTGGTGAAAATGGTGGAAAAGAATTAAAGGAGCTTTGAGACTCGAATTCTTGAAAGAAAAGAGTAAGGCGTTAAGAGACCGACCTAATCCTAGGCACAATAAGAATCTTTTTCAAACCTGCACCCATTTCAAGACAAGAGGTAGATAAATATACTCTCATTACACTGGTCTTGGGTATTTATAATATAAGGGGATCGAAAACCAAGTAATTAATTATTTATGCTAAACGTTTTTCTTATAATCAGACCAATCTCCTTGTTTCAGATGAAAGGAAAATTAATTTTAAGTTCTTCTTTTCAGTAATATACAAAGTAAATTATTTATATAAAGCATTCTTTTATGATTTTTATGGATTAGACCAATCTCTGGTTTTAGACGAAATGAAAGGAATTTTAAGTTATTTTTAGTACTATATAAAATGAATAGAATAACCCATTATTATTTTTAAGATTTTCATTCAGTTTTGTTTTTTTTTTTTTAGGATATTTAAGTTGCGATAGGACAAAGATATATGGAGGAATTGGTGGTCATAAATGAATCCTGGTGTGAGTTATCCTTTGAAGCTGTCAAGTTTTGACTTTCTGCTTGGTGAGTGGAGAAATGTGATTTTGACATCTCATAACTTGTCCCTGTTTTTGCTGACTCCTACATGCATTCAATATCCCCTGCCCTTTTTTTCTTTTATTATTTATTTTATCTCATTATTTCTATATTTTTGGTTAAATATCTTAATAAGTTTTTCTACAAAAATTACTTCAACGCTATGCAAGTATCCATATTTAAAATAATTTTTTCGATTTTAGGATAGTTTAATTTGCTTAGATTTTTTGGATTTATTGCGAAAATTTGGCCAAATTGAGAAAATTATTATTCTTTTTTTTTTTTTTTGGAAGATATACCGTGATATTCCAGAGAGATCATTGAGTATTAAATATTAATTGTATTTTTGTTAAAGAAGAGTCAAAGTTGGGCTAAGTGGGCC